>OZ023328.1:52431679-52449179 GCA_964007535.1 Brachyptera risi
TAACTGTCAAGCGTGTATTTAACAGCTGAAAAGATCACATATTTTAGCTGTATACACTTGACACTTATGTGATATGAGATATATATAAATTGATTTTGTACCTTTTCGAAGGTACTGAAAATAGTTGTTGATGAATTGTTGTGTTTCTTTCACACTACAATTTTAATCTCATTTTGTTCAAAAGTTATCATCAAAAAGAAGAACTGATATCTCGTTAAATCGACTCCCAAAGACTCTCGAGCCTGAATCACAGTGGCACGGTTTTTTCCGGCCCGGTAAATCACTTGAACCGTAGAATAAAGAGTGAGGGGAGAATATCACATCACATGTTGTATTCTCTCGTTCTTCTGGAGAGTTAGTGATGCAACCTCTGTATCGCTAGGGCCACCAAATAGCAGAATTATTTCGCCAACTGCTTTTGCGTTGACAATTCAACTGAGTTGAATTGCTCTCAGTGACGTAGCAACAGGAGAGAGTGAGAGAGATCGCAATAGAAAGCAGATTTGTGTAGTCATTTGTTGACCATATTCATTGGATGGATCCGATATTGACAGCGAAATGATATTTTCAAGACCAATAATGTTAATAGTTCTCTATTCCACATCAATACGAAGTCAAGGTCATAGGGAGAGTTTTTAATAGCTTACAAGCAAGAAACATGATTTAAAATTATTTCGAGGAATTGAGACGAGTGGCCGAGTGGTTAATACACTGAACCGTCATTCAGGAGACTGGGGCTCGATCCCCGCCATGGTCGACCATTCTGATAAAGATTTTCCTCTGTCGCTCAGGACAATACTGGAATGGTTCCTTAACAACAGGCCACGACCGACTCCTTCACACTACACAAAACATATCTCATAAAATAACCTTTCATCTCATCATCCCATTATCTCATTCACCGACACCAATAGATCGTGGTCATCAGTTCAGTGCGTCGTTAAACACGATATAAATACAAGAAGCAACGAATTCTAGATAAGCTGCTCGTCACACGCTTCCTCCAAGCCACCGAGTACAGTCAACAATTCCTGCAGATCTTCACCTTACAGATTATTACTTCGGCCTGTTAGATGTTGTATACTAATCAGCTTATCCGGCACTAACTGGCTGTTCATCGAGCCGCAAGTAGGTTTCAGAATGGTTTAGATTCGTTGGAGTTAGTTCAGATTTAGTTTTAGATTTTAGAGTTAGATTTAGATTTAGTTACATCAGATCTATAAACCTTTGCAATCAAATCAAATCAAAATTCCGTCAAGAAGATGATATTTCCAAATTTAAAATGTTATTAAGAGCAGATTTACTACGTGAAAATGAGGTTGGCGCCACATGACTGTGCATTCATCTTTTTCAAATTTTATTTCATTTCTTTTTTTTTATAATGATATTTATATGTTTTTTTTTTCTCATTGTATTACTCCATTATGTTATTTTATTCCAATTTTCTATTCCTTAAATGGTATATTTTATTATTCCAGTATGTTAATTTAGTTATCTTAGTTTAGGCTGGTGGTAAGGCACATGTTGTTACGGGGCTTGCTCTATTCTTACCACCAGCGATACACAACATTTAAAATGCATATGTATTATAATGTATTGTGTATCAAAATAAATAATAATAATAATAATTAGTTGGAGTTAGATTAGTATAGATCAGTTTTGATTAAATTAGTTTAGAATGAATTGAATTATAGCCTACATTGAATTATGCTTGCAATAGCATGGATACCAACTCGAAGTGTTTTATGAGAAGAGAAGATAATATATTGAATGAGAAAAAAAGAAATATAGTAGAATGGCAAATTGGATAGAATGTATATATAGGGATAGAGTAGAATTTATCCAGGAAAGGGTATATTCAATATATCGATTTTGAATGCCTTTTCGAATCTATTTCTGCTATTGTTCTCTACATACGTGTGGGAAGTTGATTTAAAAGCTTGAATTCAAAAGGTGTAGAATATTCTTGATTCAATTTTTGGTTGAGCGATTTTGTTGATTTGAGTGGTCGTTACTGATATGTGTTTTATGCGGTTCGCTGCGTACATTCACAGTTATTTGAGTCACGTATAAATGATAGAAAGAACATTTATAGAAAAAATAATTCAAACCTATAATGAAAAACACCATCAAAATGCGTTTTGCGTTTTATAGTTGAACTTTAAATACGCTATATACAATGTTGACTTTAAAACGAGGGAGTTGGTGCAAAAACAAGTCAAGTAATATTTTTTACGTTTTTGAGAAAAGCGCGCAATTTTGTGAAATATTTTTTTGTCTTCATTTTGGAGCAATAATAAGTCAAGTCCGGACATACCTTACAAACCAGTATACTATGCACACTCAAGGTCACTTACTTTTGTGACAAGAACAAGACATGTCCCAGGACTTGCCTCGTTCTTGCAACCAATCAAGGTGGCAGTGAGCTGTCAGATTTCACCAAATGGCCGTCTAGAGTTTAAAATCTAGAAATTGTAGGAAGTCTAGAAATTGAAATACCAACTTTGTATTGATTAAGATAAACAACTTTGATGAAATCGTAATTATGTAATAAAATTATTTTCGGTGCAAAAACATGACAAGTCCAAATGCATCAAGGGTTGCAAAAAATAATCATCCCTTCAATGAAAATCACTCAAAATAATTTTTACAGTAGAAAATTAATGTATTTGTATTACTATACGTATAAAAGTGAATAACATTTAAGCTATATATATTCATTTTGGAATTTGGAATCAAATATTTTGAATATCTCCAGATATGACATTTGTGACTTGACTTGTTTTTGCACCAACCCCCTCATTAACGTTTAATGCGTTGAACGGTCTGAAAGAACCACTATATAACCCGGAGTGCGGATCTCTTGCCTCCCCTCTCTCACTGCACTATCCTCCCACTTTACTCCCATCCATTCATCTTTTATACATAGCCTTCCTCCACCGCTTGGAAAGCTTTTGATGTCGGTTTATTTCTACCCCTACCATGGGATTACCAACGAACTCTATTTATCGCACCACATATATATATATATATATATATATATATATATATATATATATATATATATATATATATATATATATATATATATATATATATATATGAATATATATATATTAATATATATATATATATATATATATATATATATATATATATATATATATATATGTTCATATATATATATATATATATATATATATATTCATATATATATATATATATATATATATATATATATATATATATATATATTCATATATATATATATATATATATATATATATATATATATATATATATATATATATATATTCATATATATATATATATATATATATATATATATATATATATATATATATATATATATATATATATATATATATATATACTGAGACATGTGGCCGAGTAATTGATATACACTGAACCTTCATTCAGGAGACGGAGTTCGATTCCCTCCATGGTCGACCATCCTGACAGGGTTGGTTCCTCAACAACAGGCCATGACCGACTCCTTCCCACTATCCAAAACATTCAATAAAATAATCTTTCATCTTATCATCCCATCAATATCTCGTTCGTCTTACGAGACGCATATTCTGCGTTTTTACTTTTTATATAAACTGTTCCTATACATTATCGTCCTTATACACTCACACCAGTTCATGCCACCCTCACAACATCTTCCAAGTGCGTGTGTGCGTGCGTGCGTGCGTGCGTGCGTGTGTGCGTCTGCGTGTTTTTCGGTCTAATGGATTATGAAAACCGTAATGTTGGCCCGTGAAATATGCGCACCTCTTTTCACCTCTTCCCTCGCGGATTGAGTGAGAATCGAGTAAAGGCCGTTTTAGTCACTTTACTAAAGACAATATTGACTTTGCGCCGCCTTCTTATAACATAATCTAACTATGTTTGTCCGACGTGGATGGATGGGATACGGAAATGCTGAGATGGAATGAAAATGTAAACCGGAAACTTTCACTATTAGAGATAAAGATGACAGCCGTTTATGGTTTTTGTGGAATAGTTTTAAACTGGAGATGGAACCAATATTTGCGGCTATTTCTTTACCAAACCAAAACAAATCTTCTTATAATAGTTTCGCTTAATTTCTTCTGACCGTCATCACTCATCATCACTCATCACTCATCATCACTCATCATCATTCATCACTCATCATTATTCATCATCACTCATCATTATTCATCATCACTCATCATCACTCATCATCACTCATCACTCATCATCACTCATCATCATTCATCACTCATCATTATTCATCATCACTCATCATTATTCATCATCACTCATCATTATTCATCATCACTCATCATTATTCATCATCACTCATCATTATTCATCATCACTCATCATTATTCATCATCACTCATCATTATTCATCATCACTCATCATTATTCATCATCACTCATCATTATTTATCATCACTCATCATTATTCATCATTATTCATCATCACTCATCATCACTCATCACTCATCGTTATTCATCATCACTTATCATTATTCATCATTAATCATCATCACTCATCATTATTCATCATCACTCATCATTATTTATTATCACTCATCATTATTCATCATTATTCATCATCACTCATCATCACTCATCACTCATCGTTATTCATCATCACAAATCATTATTCATCATTATTCATCATCACTCATCATCACTCATCAGTCATCATCACTCATCATCACTCATCACTCATCATTATTCATCATCACTCATCATTCATCAATCGTGATTCTCGTTATTTGGCGTGATAGTTCACAGAAGGCTGGATCTTTAGGGTCAAATATCCTAGGAATAGTCAGCCACCAATAAATCGATTTCGGAAATGGATACGCCTATAAATTCTGCACAGTCTAACAAACTGTGAGACAGTTACGGAAGTGACGTACTTATATGACTTGCCGGGGGAGAAATAGATTATTTTATTTATAACTGTTTTAACGACGCACTTCAATGCTAACTAGCATCCATTGGATGAATGATCAATGGTATGATGGGACAAAGGTTTCTTGGGTAATGGGAAGGATAGTGGGCGTGGCCTATATTGCAGGATCAGCATTGACTACAGAGGGAAATCAGGAAATATGCCACTCAATTCCAGGATCATATGGAGCGCTTTAGAAGCTGGGCTGCATGTGCCGGTGAGAGAGAGAGAGAGAGAGAGAGAGAGAGAGAGAGAGAGAGAGAGAGAGAGAGAGAGAGAGAGAGAGAGAGAGAGAGAGAGAGAGAGAGAGAGAGAGAGAGAGAGAGAGAGAGAGAGACCAGGTATAGATATAATTATATATAATCCGAGATACGTTACTCAACATCAAGAAGGCGTACATATTTGTGTCTCGGCAGTAGCTTCACACCGCTTTGCAAACCAGGAAGTTTCCCACATATTAGACATGTATTAGTGATAATATAGAATGCATTGCTTAGGTTCCAAATTGTAAATGTCCAATATGGTCGCCGAGATTGGAACGAGCATCTATCGCTATCGTCTGCAGGAGTAACGTATCTCAGTAAGGTGATATATCTATGAATCAGGTATATATTTTCAGCAGCCAACACTAGGTCGCTATCGGTCACCTTCGATAATGTTCTCAGTGGAGCTACTTGAGCTACTGGGGCCACACAGGGTGACGTATTCACTTATACGGCTGTAACGCTGAGCATGGGCCACCTGATCTAAGTGATTCCCCCCTCTGCCGGTTAATTTATAATTAAATTCAATTCATTATTATTAATCAATAATCTAATTAATTAATTTCTGGAAAGTTTTTATACTGGTTCAAGATTTGTTCACACTAAAAGTGAGTTTCGTTCCATCCCTTATATTCTGTATATAAATACCAACATAATAGGGGGTTTAAAATCAATCTGAACTGATTATTTTACTTCCAGGATTGTGTGTAGAGACTGCAATTGTATAGAACTTGTAGATTTTCATAAAACTTGACAGATTCTCTGGTAAACTGTGCATATATTATATTACAGAGCTTCTAACTTTCAGTCCATTCAAGTTTCAAAACCGAATCCTGCCACGGAATATAGGATGTCATTATTCATACTAAAATGGCTGTAATCTGAAATACCACGAGTATATTATTGCCCGGTTGAGAGTATTTTAGCAAACAGTTGAAGTACTTTATTCGAGAATATGAATAGAGCTACTATGCAGTATTAAATGATGTCTCCAGTTCAGGGATTAAAGAGAAGATTTTTTTCATATTAGACTACACTAGGAAAACGCGATATTCGCGTTGTGAGATGAGCTTAGAAGTATGGAAATCTAGAATGAAAAATAACTTGTCAGCTCAATTGACATCTACGGAACTTGGATTACTTCAAACGTTCGAAAACCTTACCTGCAACTTGTTGATATTTATAGTGCTACAACCTGTCGCATATACACTTTGCAAATAGCACAGGTAACCATGGTGATAACAACTGTTATCTGCCAGATGGAGCTACTCACACGTTTTTAAGCTACTCACACGATTAAGGAACAATGATTTAGATCAAGTTTCGATGTTATACAAAAAAAAATTCCGATCTGGTATTACGAAATTATGATGAAAAATGTTTGAAATTGATTCAAGGTTGGTTAAGTTGAACCAGGTTTAATTTCAGGCTCGATTTTTTTCCAGTATTTATAGCATAACTCATATATAGACCTACCTCCTCAAGTGATGAAAGGTGAAAAGAAAGTTCACAAAAATGCGAGCCTTTCGAATCAAATCAAGCTCAACATGACTATATTCTCTAAAGCGGTGTCTTAGCCTCATGAACCGCGGGGACGGCTGGAGTTAGTTGAGGACCTATAAGCTCAGCAAGAATATTATTATAGATTGTTTGAGAAAGTTGAATACAGGGTTGATTCAGGTGAACTAGATCTCGCACAACAACAACAACAACAACAAACAAAGCCAGCATGACGTCTAGATTCATCCGCGAATGTGACTCGAGAGATTTACTTGCTACGAATGTTTTGTCGCGTTGGCAGCTCGTGCGGTGCGAGTATAGCTCTGAATGTTTGGGTGCTGAGGTGTCGTCGACGTGGCTGTGAGCGGGGGGGGGGGGGGGGGAGGGGAGGGGAGAGGGGGGGGAAGAGTAGGAAACTGTGTTTCGTGTCATTGAATCAATCGAACTTCGTTTGGTGGTTTATTGTATTCGTTGGTCTGAACGCATCAAGTCTTATCTCGTGCATTTCCGTGTTGACTCGTTCATTTCCGTGTTGAGTGATATATATTCACCAGCATATACTTGTATCCTGAAGTATAGTTCTGAAGTATAAATGGAAAATTCTATGGATTATTAAAGAAATATAATCTAATATAATCTAATCTTCATGAGAAAAGGAAGTCGTCTACCAACATTACAAACACAAATATCGTCGATAATATTGAGAATCTCCTTATTCAGCCCCGTTATTATTCTTTATTGCGTTGGTAATGATGCACTGGACTGATGACTGTTCTATTGGCTTCGTTGAATCATATATGAGATGAAAGGTTATTTTATCAGGTGTTTTTGGTTAGTGGGAAGGAGTCGGTCGTGGCCTGTTGCTAAGGAACCATCCCGGTATTGACCTGAACGACAGAGGGAAACCACGATGCACCCCTGTCAGGATGGTCGACATGGCGGGAATCGAACCCCGGTCTGCTGGATGACGGTTCAGTGTTATAACCACTCGACTACTTGTCTCAGTCAACCATATTCTAATTGAGTGACTGTCTGTAATAATTGTTTCACAAGAATCGAGCTATTCATTTAGCTTTTATGATGTATGGAAATATGTTTCAAATTTGTTTCATGAACAGAAGAAAATATCACTCGCTATTGCAATGATGATCATATCAAATTCACGATACCAAAATGACTGTCTCAAAATTAAGAACCAAAATGAGTTTTGCGTCAAAAACAAAATCGTCTTCTGAGTATTCTTGATATATAATCGACAATATTGAAGATCACCCATTTCAACCCCGATCCAATTCATATATTGTAATAATTGTTTACAACTGGGAAAACGCTATATACGCGTTGTTGGAAGAGCGGAAAGAAATAGTATGTCGACTTCTTTGCCAAAATTTTGTCTAAATTCGCCAATTGGGTGATTGGTAAAAACTGCTTCGAGTGGTACCAATTTAGCATATTTCATGTTTTTTATTCAAAATGACTGACCCGATCGAGCTGAGAATTTTCATAAATGTGTATAAAGATGTAATTCAACTTCACACAAAATTTTATTTTTTTTGGAATATGAAAATATTTTTATTTTTTTCCTGCCGTGTTATTCTAAAGGGTATTTTTGAAATTTCTAAAATTAATAAAAATAAAAGTCACCACCCGATAATGCTACAAAACTATACAGATCTAAGTTAGATGAGAAACCATATTGGAAAAAAGTTTGAAGTTGATAGCTGTAGCCGTTTGACATGTGGAGAGCCGACAAAAAAAAAATAAAAAAAAAAACATAAAAACGAACACCAATTTTTTTTCAGTATGTCAAATTGAATCCTCGCTAAAGCTCGTCTAAAAAAAAAAACCATTAATCGACTTCTTGAATTCCACAAAACATATTTTATACAGACATACGGCTATAATGCCTATTCTTACAGTATTTTAAATCTTTCAAGATCTTTTTAGGATTTTCAATTTTCAATTGTTACAATTGTTCTATTACAATTGTTTCACAATTTTCCAACAATAACTCCTCCTCTACTTCTAGAAAACCCCAAACACCAAACTCTCCCGATAGATTCTTTGTTTGTAATCTCACCCGGCACTTCCACCAAAACCTATTAAATATCTGGCACTTCCACCAAAATGTATAAACATCGGGCATTTGCATCATTTTTTTGTTCTAATAAGTAAGACTTCAGTAAATCCGTGATTTATATCCAAGCATGTTTCCTTCTTTGTGCCAGAGATTCCCATTCATACTTCTTGTGTGCATCACCTAAGCTAAGATTTCGACATTTATTTTGTTTTTCTATTGGGTTTCACGACGCACTCTATTGACGAACTGTCATGTTTAAGACCGGATCTTGTTCGATTCCCGCCATTGTCGTCCATCCTGACAGGGGATTTCGTGGTTTCCCTCTGTTGTTCATGTCAATACAGGATGGTTCCTTAACAACAGGCCACGACCGACTCCTTCCCACTATCCAAAAACACCTAATAAAATAACCCTTCATCTCACCATCTCATATCATTCACCGACGCCAATAGATCTTAGTCATCAGTATTGTGCGTCGTTAAACACAATATAAATGAAGATAAATCTTGCATGTAGTATGTTGGGAGTGGAAATGTTATACGCTGTGTGGTTATATATAAGTCCCCCTGAGCAGGGTTGATTACATGTACATAGCAAGTGCATTATACCTCGTTGATACAACAATACTTATCTCATGTTGTCCTAACCGTATCGCCGTGTGTGTGGAGGAGTGGGGGGGGGGATTGGAGGGGGGGAGGTGAAATGAATCAATGATAGCGTAGATATGACCGTTTTCAGTAAAAAAAGTTCGAATTAAACTTCGTTCTGGCCCTGACGACGACAGGTGCAATCCTATTGAAACGCGTTGGCAAATAAGGATATTTATATTTTATTTACCAAAATACTACTTGGTTTTATTTCTAAATAATTGGATGAGCGAAGCGAAGACTCAATTTTACTATACTCGAAAAAAAGTTTTTTTTTTCGCGCTCCACAGGTCAAACTAGAATTCAAAATCAGTTGAAACTTGGCATACACAAGTGTCCTTCTATCTGACTCGATACTATATAGTTTTAAGGGCAATCAGTTGCACCACTTCTGAGAAAACTCATACCAAAGTTTTCAAAAATCCTATAAGAATAACCCAGAGGAAAAAATTAGTAAAACATATTTCATTCGAGAAAATTCAAATTCTCAGGAAATTTTTATATCATGATGATACACATTATTTCGAACTTTCACTCAAATCGGATCAGCCGTTTTGATGTAAAAAAATATATGGTGTAATTTTTGTAAATCATTCAAAGCTATTAAGATACCAATCAAATTCAAGCAACAAGTGTCACCACTTAATTGTAAACGATTAAAACAAAGCTTTCTTTATTATTATAGGAATTGATCAGGAAATAAGATGGCAGTGAGATAATTGTTCGGATCTCAAGGTGTATATATATATATATATATATATATATATATATATATATATATATATATATATATATATATATATATATATATACGTTCTGTGACGTCACTTTTATCCACACACGGTCGTCACTTCGCCACCCTGTTGACACACCGCGTGTGAGTCGGATCTTAATCAATCTCTGTGCCACCGCCCACTATAGTAGTCAATATGTAGTGGCTGAATCGTGCACCGCCTGCTATGCAAACACCGTTCACATTTGATTGTATGTGTCATTTACACCGCCCAAGAGAGTAGACGCTATCACAACCGCCATTTTACAACGGTTGTACATTATTTACTGTCACACAAACACATATTGCTTCGTTCCAGCCCGATACTTGATCGTGGTGGGGCAATCAAGTGTGTGCGACCTGGCCGCATGCAGTAGGGAATATTTCTGTCATACAAATAGATGGAAAAAGTGTGAAAAAATAAGGTGTGGGAATTGGAAAAAGAGGGATTGAGGTATGGAAGGGAGCGGATATAGGGCTATGTGAGGGAATACCTGGGAGAGAATTTGAAAAAGGAAAAGTCGAATGAAGTAATAAGGTGGGAAGTGTAGGATTTTTTTTTTTTTTCAATATATATTGATATAATGACGCACTCTACTGATGACCACGATCTATTGGCGTCGGTGAATGATATATGAGATGATGAGATAAAAGGTTATTTTATTAGGTGTTTTTTGGATAGTGGGTAGGTGTCGGTCGTGGCGTTATTTTATTAGGTGTTTTTTGGATAGTGGGTAGGTGTCGGTCGTGGCCTGTTGTTAAGGAACCATCCCAGTATCAACCTGAACGACAGAAGAAAACCACGAAAAACCCCTGTCAGGATGGTCGACGATGGCGGGAATCAAACCCCGGTCTCCCGAATGACGGTTCAGTGTATTAACCACTCGGCCACACGTTTCGGTGATGTGGAAGAGTCAATGGAGAGAGTTTTGTTTAGAAAGTGGTGGGAAAGTAGGCCTATAGAGGGAAATATGGAGGAGGCTTGATTGAAGCCAATACGTGTGTTCGAGTGGCTAGCACACTGAACCGTCATCCAGCAGACCGGGGCTCGATTCCCGCCATGTCGACCATCCTGACAGGGGTACATCGTGGTTTCCCTCTGTCGTTCAGGTCAATACTGGGATGGTTCCTTAACAACAGGCCGCGACTCGATATTGTATAGTTTTGCAACACTTCTGAGAAAACTCATTTCAAAGTTCTCGAAAATTCCATAAGAATACAAAATATTCTCACGGGATCCTTGATATAAATATGATGAACATTATTCGTATCATACGTTTTGATGAACATGAATAGAATAATTCAATTTTTCAACAACAATCAAATCTATTAGGAAACCTATTAGGAATCAAGTGTCAATAATTAATTTGAAACGATCAAAATGAGTGATGAATAAAACAGCGAGGCACTGACATAATTGTTTTGAACTCAAGGTGCATATATAGCTTTCTATTACGTTTCTTATAAAATCCCTGCATCGCTCATCCTACAACGCATATATCGCGTTTTCCTAGTACTTTATATTTTATCTATGTTTTATATTAAATATATTATTTATAATATATATATATATATTAATATATATATATTAAATATATATATATATATATATATATATATATATATATATATATATATATTAAATATATATATATATATATATATATATATATATATATATATATATATATATATATATATATATATATATATCAAATATATATATATATATATATATATATATATATATATATATATATATATATATATATATATATATATATATATATTAATATATATATATATATATATATATATATATATATATATATATATATATATATACTTTATATACTGATATAATTGAATGCATCCATCATATGATACGAAGTGTGGATTCAACAAACTCTAAATCCACCCAAACACAGTTCATTTATAGATTTCACAGTTGAATTCGAACAAGATATCATCAGCAGCTCAGACTTGGTTTTCTGACTTTAGTTTTCCAGTCAAGTCGTCCGATTCAAATGATACCATCTGGTTTACATTCGACTGGCAAACCGACGAGCTATAATTAAAAACTACGATTACCTCTGTTGAAAGTTTTACCAACTCTGAATAAAAGCAAACATCTCAAGACATTGACTTCCAGGCGATAATGTGAAACTGTTTGCGAATGTATTTCAGAACTTTGTGACGTCGACTTTCAAAGAGAGCTGCGAGACGAGGAGGCAAGAGACTTATGTTAGAGCTGTCATTACGTCACGGCTCAGTTTATATGCACTTGTATTCACTAAAGAAGGAGGTATTCTAACAACGTACAAACACAAATATCACCGTTATTTTATTATTATTTATTAATTTTTCATCAAGATATCAACATTCGTGTGTTTTGTTCACTCTTATGATACCAATGCTGGTAATGTCGGGATACATATCACAGGAACGGTTTTTACTTATAATGTGTTCCGGACTTTTGGAAACTGAAAGACTGTTATCTGCGGCGGAAAATTATGGTCACAGACAGCACAGTCCTGATGTTGAAGTTCATTGGTTTTTAAATAATTAAAATGGGGTGGTAAGATCGCCCTTGTGGTGCCCTTCAAACGATCCTACCTTTCATTCGTGGCCTTAATTGGGGAACAATGATTTTGTATCAAGTTTCGATGTTATTAAAAAAAAAAAAAAATTTAAAAGTGTTCAGATGTTGAATGACTATATGATGGATATTTATTTTGACTATCCTCATATTTTATATCTGAATAAATATAATTTCATAACGAAAAAATTGAGAATATCAACTTGGGATGAATATAGAATAAATGAATAAATGAATCTTCATTTTATCGAGATGCTTCTTTGTTTTCAGTATATTTCCCAACCCCTTTCTTCTCCTATTTATTATAATATTTGTCCTCATTCTTTTTGTTTCAATATTATTTCAATATTTGGTCACGAATACTTTTACGTTTTTCGAGTTTCATCAACTTTAAGATTCTGATAATCTTCTGATAAAACTTGGGTGCACAGAATTTGGCATCACATAAGCGTACATGTGTTTGCATAATTCCAAGTAAACCACACTCTTACCACCTCAATTACATCGCTATAGAGAAACTGATTATATTTAAATACCTTGATCCCTGGCAAATCAAAAAGTTTACAGGATAATAATCAGTATGAAATAAAATTGTTAATAATATATATATATATATATATATATATATATATATATATATATATATATATATATATATAATATATATATATATATATATATATATATATATATATATATATATATATATATATATAAATATATATATATATATATATATATATATATATATATATATATATATATATATATATATATATATATATATATATATATATATATATATATATATATATATATATATATATATATCGAAATTGAACATTATTTTTGATGAGGTGAGTTCATTTGAGAGTAAACCATCATATGATATGGGTTTGTTGGTATTCCAGATCGTTGAAAAGACGCTAGCACTAATTGAGAACTGAATCCTGACTAAATATCAAGATTATCATAATTATTCGTTATTATCATAATTTTAGCCGCTAAATCCAGAATAAATGAACAGATACAAAAAAATAGTGAAATTAATATTATATCATTGAATTCATGTGATTTTTCAAGACCAAAGTAGAGTACTTAATCAAAAATGTAATTCGTAATCAATAAAAATACCATCAAGTTGATGAAGGGGACATATTTTAGTACAAAATATACGACTTTTCGGTGGAGGAGCCATGTTCAGCTATGTTAGCCATGTTAGATGTGTCATATAGTCGATATAGCAGAATACTGCCTTATCTCCGCTAATAGTATCACAGCCGCTGAATGTAGTGGACATAATTTAATAATCACAAGATCTGACTTTTCGGTGGAGGAGCCATGTTCAGTCGATTACGTCATCAAGTCGATATAGCTGAATACTGCCTTATCTCCGCTGATAACATCACAGCCACTAATAACTAACTCATATGCATGCTATAAATATCAAACCCCGTAACGACCAATAAATATTACCATGACACTCGATCCCGCTAATGTAGATGGTGGTAGCAGGCCAACTGTAACGATTTTAGCAGCATCCGTGGGAACATACTGTATGCAATATAGATCATAGCTTGACGTAACATAACGTTATACAAATGCACAGAACACTGTGACGTGTGGCCGAGTGGTTAATGCACTGAACCGTCATTCAAGAGCCGGGGTTTGGTCGACCATCCTAACAGGGGTTTTTCGTGGTTTCCCTGTCGTTTAGGTTGATGCTAGGATGGTTCCTTGATAACAGGCCACGACCGCCTCCTTCCCACTATCCAAAAACACCTAATAAAATGACCTTCCACCTCATAATCCCATCATCTCATATATCATTCACCGACGCCAATAGATCTTAGTCATCAGTACAATGCGTCGTTGAACCCGATATGAATTTGAAAAAAAAATCAAGCTTTTGTTCATTCTTTCCGAGTTGGTGATTGGATAAGCTTAGAGAACAACTTCATGCGAATAAATGTAAGAGTGAATTATTAATGAATGTATGAGTTAATTATTAATGAATGTATGAGTGAATTATTAATGAATGTATGAGTGAATTATGAATAAATGTATGAGTGAATTATGAATAAATGTAAGAGTGAATTATGTATTGATGAATGGTTTGGAGGCGCGTCGATAGCGAGGTCATTTGCGTCTATATAATTCATGCGACTCGTAAGGAACTCTCTTTGTTCTTTTTCTTTATTCGTTTGTTTGTTTGTTTGTTGATTGTTGTTTGTTTGTTTGTTATTCACTATTCTCATTTATTATGTTTAAATATGCATTTTTAAAAAACAGTCTTGGTGGTAGTGCCAGGTCACTTCCATGCGCGGCTGTGACGGCTGTGAGTGGTGGTGCCGTGCCTCGCACTTGTGGCATTTAATCAACTGGCCTGTTATCACTACTTGTTTGATATCAACAGGTTTATTGAAACGCACATAATCGGGGGCCTCTATCAGCACTGTTGACTGACTGCCAGTGTGTGCGGAGGGCGTAGCGGGGGAGGTGAGGGGGGTGGAGGGGGTGGGGGGGGGATGTTTACATTTGACCAACACTAAATAGAGTAGCTTACAACGACGAACAATGGAATAAGCTAAAATATGCGCAAGACGCTTGCATAACATGAAAGCTTGAGTTTCAAATATTTTTTTAGATTTTCTTTCAGTTGTCTATACTAAACAGAAACCATGTTTAGGATACTTGTACGGATAAAAAAATTGGAAGAAAAGAAAGAAAATTAGAATCAATATCGAATTAAATCATAATTGGAATTTAATTGAAACTAAAATTATTTCAAACATGTGCTCATCTGAAAAATTGAAATCGATTGAAAAAATCAAAATGATTTGATAGCCTTAATTTGAATTAATTTTAAATAAAATGTATTTTGAATATTATTATCATCATTATTGTTATCTATTGATAGATTTACTCAATATCATGTAATGTTATAAGCCACATTTCTAAGTTGGTAAGCAGATGATTGTAAACTGCTAACCATTCCGATTTCCTCGGAAGAGGGTTAAAGTAATAATTGAATAAACTGAAATTGAATATACATTTCAAGGTATGATGAAATAAAATGTGACGAATTTCTCAACTTTGACCCTCTAAAACATTGGAAGTCCTATAATGGCGTTAATTACGATCAGCTACTTGCTGACGTGACGTATCAGAGCCGCATTCATTTTCTCAATGTATAATATATATTTTAATGACACATTATATACTCAAAAAGATTGTTTTCGGACATTTCCTGTCCGAGAAAATGTCTAAAATTGGAGCTCGTTCGTGAGAATAGGCCGTGCTGGTCGGCTATAGTGCCAAGACCCGAACCAACCCAAACGATGGTTCGTGGGTATAGCACGTTCGTGGGTCGTGGCTCTGGTCGTATTCCACTTCGTTGAAATATGAAGATATGTGGCCAACCATCACATTAAAAATTAAACCATTGATTATAAAATGAAAAATGTTGATTTTGGAAAATTCAATCTATAATTATTTTAATCTAGAATAGAGCGAAAGAGCGATTATTTAGAATGATAACCTATATACAATTTCTCTTGTTATTTATTCATTCTCACGCCAATAGTTCTCGCCATCAGAGCTGTGCGTCGTTAAACCAATACGATTATATATTCTTTCCCATTAAATTTTTTATATTCAGTTGTATCTAGTCTACCACCTGTATCTTATATATAGATAGTTACAGACTCACTTTATACACTTTACCTTCTATCAATCTCATATAATAATTCACCAGTCGGTATTAAGTGTATTGTGAATGTTGGTGTAGTCAAGTGTAAGGTCAGGGCATTCTTGTTGGAGAAAGCTTTTTATTCAATTGACGAATACCCTTAATATAATCTCCATGCATTTTGAATTGTTCAAACTTTTGACTGTAATTCCTAATTGATTCTTATCATACTGCCATTCACTGTACAGTCTCCGATAATGAATGATATTATTATTATTATCATTATTATTTATTTATTATTTTTCTTTATATTGCCATTCAAAGGAAGCAGCTCTAAAACAAGACGCATGAGTAATAATAAAGTTCAATGTTTATTATTTTGTCCAGCATAATCTCTGCTGACAAGTTGCGAAAGCAGCTTAGCCGAGTTTTGTACAGAATTTGTAAACTGTTTCTAATTATAAATAATAATAAAAAAAAAATTATTATAGAAAATGTGAAATAAATGAAGCACGAACTTTTCTATTGTCAGTTGTTTTAATCTAGGCCTACACTTCCCAGTGCTTCAACACGAGCGTTGTGTACTCGGGCCGCTCAATATTGCGGCTATATAGACAACAGATAAGCTGATAATAATACTGCAAAGGTCATCTCTATTAACAATCACTCTCCAGTGGGCTATAAATAACCTTCACCTTAATGAGTATACGGTCTTGCCAATATACTAAGAATCGTACTAGAAACGCGGAGAGATTGAAATAGATTAGTATTTATATATAAGATGCAACAGTTTAAAGGTCTGAAGGCTCATTCACAACCAAAATTAAGAGTAAACTTATTATCATTTATTTATTTTTTATTATTCATACATCAGCTTTGGACCATTGATCCGGTGGCAGTTGATACTACACACTAGTCCTTATTTTAATAAATTCTATTTTAAGTTAAGAGTAGAATGAGAAATGAGTGAAACAAGAAGTGCAGTGAA
>OZ023328.1:52454179-52473937 GCA_964007535.1 Brachyptera risi
AATACATGTCTAATCCAGGTCTGTTAACGAATTGCTTGGTCAATTGTTTGTTGCAGTACGGATGTGCGGGTGACTGGCGTGATGGGGCGGGGCCAAAGCCCCATGGAGTACGGTTAGGACCGTCTCCCCCCCTCCCCAGCCCCCCCGCTCTTCATCCCACTCCACCACCAACATGGACTCAGCCGACAGGGATCGCGGGCACAGGCCACTTGCCTTTGACAAGGTAAGACTGGAATTAATTCCGTTGGCGCTTCAAGGGGATGAAACAGACGGAGAATTATCCCTTATCCCCGGGATCTCTATAGAACTGTAGACGCCAATAGATCTCAATTTTCGTCATTGCTCCGTTTAAACCAATATAAATAGAATGAATGAATAAACAAGAATATTTATGGAATTACGGCACCTCCACCAAAACTTCGCTAATTCTTCGGCGATTTGATTGACCACTATTGAAAGGCGTGGCTTATCAGTAGGCCACCTAGATCCACACTTCATGGTGTCATTCAGAAGCCTCGTACTTGTATGTTATGACTGTTGTAACCCAACTGTCCTATCAATAATATCCTATTTATGAGGTCTATACATAGGACAATATAGGAGATTATTAGATGAGCGTAGAGAAGTCTCCATCCCACTCGTATAGGGCTTTGTCTGTGTGTTTTTTTTTTGTAAGCACTCCACAGGTCGCAGGGGTTGACTGATCAACATGAAACTTTTTTTGTACACGCAAACTCACCCAACTTGGAACTGTATAGTTTTTGGAATGAATCGGTCGGACCGATTTTGAGAGAAATCATCTCAAAGTTTCTAAAAAAAAAACCTTAAAATTTGGGTAATACCTTAATAATTAATTGTGGTAATACCACAAGGGCGGTATTATCACTCTAATCTAATTTGAAAGAATGTAAAATAATAATTAGTTTATCCGAATATTTCACAATCTCGCTCGATTTTATAAAATTTATAAAAAAATTATAAAATTGAATGAAATTTCATAAAATTTTATAAAATTCCACGCAATAATACAAAATAATATACATATGTGTCTGCATTTCAAACAATTTTTGTCAAGACGAAATCGAGATCAGGATTCCAAGGAATGTTGAGAATGTGTTGATCTGGCTCATATATGGTAGTCTATAACACCCAAGCCGCCGTGTCCGTGTTTAAAGACATGCGAACCTCTCTAAAATGACGTCACAAAACTTTAAACATTTCTGGAATTGCTCAAAAATTAACCTATTCAACATTGCTAGTGGTATCAGTGGAGAATGCTATTCTCCTGCAAAACGCTGGATGGAGGAGGCGACATGTTCGTGTAATTGCTCTATTTTACATACTGTGTAGCAATTTCCTCGGGTCTTATACTTATTACAATGTACTACACTTCAAGATTAAGGACCCCCCCCCCCGCCCCCGACCCTCCCCCCTCCCCCCCCCGTCGTATTATTCCCGCGAGAGTTTAGTGTTAAATTTGACGAAAAGTCACGATCTTGCACAGCGAGTCAAGAGAGAAACTTCTGGGGAGCTCTTGAAAATAAGGCCATATATTCAACAGTTATACATGAAAAAGAGAGAGAGAGAGAGAGAAGAGAGGTCCTTTCCTTCATCATTTAAAATTAATTGTTACTCGTTGATCATGTCAGTCTGATGAAAATAAAATTTAATTATACTCTCAGACCGGCAATCTGGAGATCCGGGTTCAAGTCCCGGGGGAGGTCGCAATTTTTAAACAGTTCTCAAAATCATACAATTATAATAACCTACTGGACCCTTACCTAATAAAATTCGTGCTAGTGCTAGCTAGTTCCAAGAGACTAGGTCGCCTATTGGTTAATTTTCACTGAAAAAGCTACCAACAATGACATTAAAAAAAATTCACGGTCTCTTAGACTCACGTCTTCATCACGTTTTGTAGCCCACCTCATGAGCAGGGCTAGGATTTGGTGCTAACAACAATGGAAATACACAGAGATCAGACATGTTGCCATGACAGGTAGCTCTCCTAGTAAACATTAACCAATGAAAGTCCTAGCCTCGTGGAGCAAGCTAGCACTAGCACGACATTTATTAGGTAAGGGTCCTGGTGGTCAACCAGGAATCTATTGAAATCATATAAATATATATATATATATATATATATATATATATATATATATATATATATATGTATATATATATACATATATATATATGTATATATATATATATATATATATATATATATATATATATATATATATATATATATATATATATATATATATATATATATATATGGCAGATTTGCAATACTGCAGCTCTGAGTATCAAATCTGTCTCGGTTTGTTCAATTCCAGACCCGGAACCACTTTTCCACAGTGATAACAGAAATGGCGCTCGGCGGAGCAATAAGGTGCTATGAAGTGAACTTCTCATTTCATATGCTTAACAGCATAGTAAGCCAGAGTCTGTAGATGGAGTGAGGCTTTGCTCTGGGACGAAATCTAACCACGTGATCTCGCAGACTCGCCGTGTATAGACCACGATGCAGTGACACCAACAGATACTATCGTAATATAAAGAAGTTGTACCAACCGACTCGCGTCTTCGAAGTGAAGTATTTCCGGGGTTAGAATCTGCGTCCAGGGTCCCATTTGCTCGTTGCACAACTATCGCTTATATATCGAACTATATATATATATATATACACGGCTCAGTAGATAATTATTTGTTTCGCAAGAAGATTATAGATTTTGTATGTTCAACAATGCCACCAATACAGTATAGCCACTCAAATGTTCGTCCAGTTATACTTACTGCCAGCGCAACTGGCGCTTTCTTATATAGAATAACAATGTTATACACGGCTCAGTGGAACTATTATTTTGGCAGTTGCATTTGTTTTTCACGAAAATAATAGATTTGTAACTTCAACAATGCCACCGGTACCGTAGCCACTCTTATATACATAATAGTTCACAAGGGAGTCGCTAAATCGTGACAGGCAATCGGGACCTTTGGCTCTGAACTGACCGCAAGAATCCACAAATACTGTCCATGATATCAGTATGTGAGTCGGTACACCTTATTTATATTATGATAAAGTCTGTTGGTATCACTGCATCGAGTAAGCCAAGAAGATTCATTCATTATAATTGGATTGTTTAATTGCTACTTGTTGTTCCGAGCGAAAAGACGCGAGCTCTCAGACTGTTATTATAAGTTCTCATCTTGTTATTTCAAGTTGCGTTTCATTTACAGACCAAAGACAAGGTTTTACTTGATGTACACGAAATAGGATAATGGTTTCAGCCCTAATTTGAGCTTTTAATCAAAGTTAAAAGCCAACTCCCTCTCCTCCCCTCCACCCCTCCCTCTAATTCTCTCATCAGTGCGGTTAGTTCGAATTACCTGTCGTAATTGTATTGTGTTGCGAGGATCCAATCCGCCGTGATGTGCCAGCCAGTCGGCCATTATGTGTCGAGCAGGCCGTGGATGCAGGTGTTTGTTGACATCACACATGTAACTCGATCTAGTCATGTAGTGGTGTTGTCTATTATTTACTAGGCAAACGTAGCATATGCGTTGTAAGATGAGCGAGATATATCTGAATAAGATATAATAAGAGTAGTTTGTAGTCCTACATCTGCTACTTTATCGACTCTGGTATTCTACACACTTTGACACATATAAAAGTGCTACATTGTTGGGCAAATACCGAATCTAGAAAGCAGTGATTCTTGGCAACATAATTCTGCTATTACTAATATATATTCGATAAATGAAAACAGTTAATTGAATTTTTTTATTCAAAACGGCTGGTTCGAATTGCATACAAAATCGTGACAATGTGCATCACTCATGTGTACACATTCACAGAGAATTTTATTTTATTCAGAGAAATTTTATTTTTTAAATTTTCCTGCTCAGTCTTATGGTGAAAATCTTATTAGAAAATCTTATGATTTTTTTTTTAGAAACTTTGAGATGATATTTTTCAAAATCGGTCTGACCGATTCATTCCAAAAACTATACAGTTCCAAGTTCAATAAGTTTGCGTGTGCAAAAAAGTTTCATGTTTATAAATCAAATCGTGCGACCTGTGCAATGCCCACAAAAAACACACACACTGACAAAGCTCTAAAGATTGGGGTGGAGTCTTCGCTACGCTCATCTAACAATTATTTAAACATAAGATTCATTTCTCTTGCAAAAATGTATGAAATAGAATAATCCCCTTCTATGTATATCACCAAAATTCTTGAGCATGCGCCTTAGACGTGCACCTTCACCTTTCTCCACAAGCTCCAATTAGAGGAAATATCCAACTAAATTGTATATATTCTATTGCAAATAGTTAATATTCTGCATTTCATTTCACACTATAAATATTCCGTATTTATTTAGCTCGTATCTTTTTATCTTCTAGTTTCCACATCGGTTAACTAACACACGAAAATATCCCTTACGTTCCTTTTAGTTGGTTTAACCGAGAAGTTAATCAATCCTGAACAACTACCGTCACATCTATACTTGAATCCACGAGAGATAAACTTCCCTATCACACACTATCAGCGCACGGGCACTTCACCCACAATCTTACCCCGTGAATACCAGTATAGCACGAGTTAGTTGATATGTATCTGTCAATAAACGTGATTGATAGCTTATCTTTCAATCTACTCCCCCCCCTCCCCCCCTTAAATATTATTATAGTGGCTATACGGGTGATACCATATCTCTAGTAATAGGGTTCTTCCCGATTTAATGTCCCTATGCGTCCAAGAATGGTATTATTCGGAATATGATTGATGGATGTATATAGCCGTCTCTTTCAATTACCCCACCTCCCCCATCCCCCCATCCCTCTACCCCCCCCCCCCACCTCCACTACCCCCCCGGCGACGCTGACACAATTGGAACTGCTGTAAATCCAGCAAGTGGATATTGTAGCTCTCTACCTTTGTCAAGCTTTTGTATCTAATCTGGGAAGCATAATCCCCGGGAAGGAAATGTTGTGCACAAAATGGTATAAGCGATTATTATCGAGACGAGGGATGATTTAGAATGTAATGACGGATTAGAGAGGATAGAATCGAGTGATGAGTGTTTTATATTTGTTGTTCGGTTGGTATTAATGTGTGGATTATTGACGGTGGGTCGAGAGAGAAAAGAGTAAAGGGGATGTTTATTTGGTTATCTGGAAACCTGGAAATCGAGGAGAATGCTGTTTGAAAGATTGTCATGCGTAGAGCTTATAGATATTAATCGAAACTTGCTCATTTGAATCAACTTACTAAACATGCAAGTTCCTTTCAATTTATTACGGCACTGAAAAAAAAATCTAGTTTATTGACTTGTGATATGTTGGGTTAGAATAGAACTGGCATGACCTCTGAACAGCATTAAATGCCCGCTATTACCCCTTAAGCAGGGTTTCCGGTTCCGATTTTTTCCGGTCCGACACGATATCGGTACGATTTTTGTCATGACTGTTTCCACTTGGCTGTGCCGTAACGTTTTCGTGACGTCACAGCTTCTTTAGATGTGAGGAATTGAGCTGTCACAATGAAAATTGACGCAATTTTTTTTGAGTCACGCAATTGTAATGATACAAACACTGGCTGTCCTGAACACATAATTCTATACTTCAAATGACACAACAATTCTGGATGAAAAATCTAACAAAGTGATTCTTTAAAAGCGTGATGATGTTTGAAATTGCAGTTTTTATGGATAGATGAATCGATATTTTTGTGAGTCGATTCTTTTTTCGGTCTTTCGATATAAATCCCGACATCCGGAAGCAGATGAATGACAATCGCAGTGTAACTTCCGGTAAAATCGTAATTTCAATAATCACGACACCGAATCGGTACCAAAATGGTGTCCTGAACCGCCATTTTGTTTAAGTGAATACTGGCTTGAGATTGGTCAGTTGGGAAAATCGTGTCGGACGAGAAGAAAAAATTGGAACTGTAAATTCTGCTTTTACTTCTCACCATCCGAAACAAGAAATAAAATGACCTTCCACTTATAGTCACTACATCTTATTCATCTCTCGTCGAAGCCAGTAGATCTAGTCAACAATCAAAGTGCAGGAAACTAATGTAGAATTGAGAAAATGAAGGCAAACAAACTTGAAAACCTTTTAGTGAGAGTTATATTTGTACAATTGTAATGTGTAGCACGTTTTTATCTTCTCTGCTCCGTTTTGTATTCCACGCCGAACGTTTTATAAAGATTGAATTATTGCAGAAAACGTTTTTTTTCTATCTTGTATACGTCTGCTGGAATTTCAAATATCGTGCGTGCGGTTCGTAGTTATTTTCACGTTCCTTTTTTGAAAAGATAAATAGGAAATGACGTAACAATTGGATCATTTCATTTAGAGAGTTGAGGTGTTGCGTTGCATTGAAACCACATCCCCCCCCCTCGCCACCCTCAACCCATTCCATCACCATGCCCACCAACAAAAACGTGATGAATTTTCAGCATATACAAATGTCTTGATAATAAACCCTAGCGGAAAATTATGGTATTAAGAAACGAAGAGCATGAATATAATACCAGAAATTGCCACAAAACATATTATATATTTTTTTTTCATCAGTTTTTTTTTTTAATAACATCGAAACTTGATACAAAATCATTGTTCCCCAATCAAGGCTGTGAATGAAAGATAGGATCATTTGGACGGGGCACAACAAGGGCGATCTTACCACCCCATTTTAAATGTTTATAACCGATGAACTTCAACACCAGGACTGCGCTGTCTGTGACCATAATGTTCTGCCGCAGATAAAAGTCTTTAAAGGTAGGTAGGATTCTTGATTTTAAAGGAAAGGTAGGATCGTTTGGACGGGTCACCACAAGGGCGATCTTACCACCCTATTTTAATATTCAAAACCAATCAACTCAAACATCAGGACTGCGCTGTCTGTAACCATAAATTTCCACAAAATAAATTAGTATTGTAGTATAGAGCGTTCAATTTAATTTAGCTAAAACCGAATTTAATCCAATTCACTTTCCCCTTAACCTATTTGTTCGTAATTCAGACATGATTGTGAGAGGTGGCGTGTGTGTACAGGGCTGCGGAAGGACGTTTCAATTATTCACGCTCTCAACTAGGAATTGTCGACGCACACGTGTGGTAGTTAATTGCACACGTGTGGTAGTTAATTGCACACGTGTGGTAGTTAATTGCACACGTGTGGTAGTTAATTGCACACGTGTGGTAGTTAATTGCACACGTGTGGTAGTTAATTGCACACGTGTGGTAGTTAATTGCACACGTGTGGTAGTCAATTGCACATGATCGGCGACTCAGAGTTCCACTAGCAATTACAGCCGGTACGAATATATATATGACAACTGGACCGAATATGTATGATTTATGCGTGAATATGACAGTTGTAATTCTTACCAATCCTCAACATGACACAGTTAGAAGAGAATATCTTTTTTAATATTGTCTTATATTGATGAAGAGCACTCTGATAGCCTCCAACTCACGCCAACTTTTTTTCAACGTCGAACTTTTTCGAATTTTTTTTGAAGTTTCGACACAATTTTCCGGCTCTGGCCGCAAAACTTCCGGCAGAGTAAATCATAATCTTTTGAACTCGAAAATATATTCAATTTATAAAAAAAAAATAGAGAGAGAGAGAAGTTTATTTAAACACTGCAGCCAAAACGGTTGCCACATGCACGGACACAGTATAACAATATGTATAAAAACAATGCATTATTTTTTTTTTTGAATAAGAGAAACAAATGTATAGAGAAAATATGATGGAGACATTATTTAAAGGAAAAAACTATTGTGTAATACAAAAAATGAGTTCCAAGAAATATATAAAAAACAATATTTGAGAAATAAATAATGGAATGATAATAAGGGTGAGTTATTAAGCTCAGTAACAAATTGTGAAAGTGATAGTGATGAGTCAAGGGGATGAAGAATCATTTACAAGTTATGTCGGGGAAAAAGTCTCGATCTATTTTTAGAATATGTCTTCTCTTTCTTCTCTTTCTTCGTCTTTCTTTCTTCTTCTACTTGAAATTCACTTCTTCAAGACAAAAATAACTTCGATCTCTTTTTCGACCTCCATGTTCTTTTTTTCCCATTCATATTTTTCTTCTTTATTAATCTCTCTAAATACATCTGAAATGATCCAGAATAACTGAACCAATGATTTCTAATTATACAATTGCACGTAATGGAGATCACATATTATCTCGATGTTCATTGTAAGACTAGTACCTGAACATGACGTGATGAAACATAATATTCAATACTCCAGGCTTACGTGTTCCTCATACTCTATTAATGTATGCAGAGTATGGTCTAGCATTATACATTGCGTCGAGAATACGAACATCACATCGTATGTATCCATTAATACAATTTACAAGAACATGATTCAATCAAGGGAGTGACGGTGCTTGGAAAAACAGAGAAATTAATCTACACTATTTTTTTCTGTTTTTTCCAAATTGGTCACATACACTGATACAGAAAGAAAAACACAATTAAAACAAAAAAACAACCACAAAGCCCTTAAAAAAGGCTCAACTGTGGGTTGAAATAGTGAATTATGAGTACAATTCAAATTCGGACGTATTTCTCAAACATTAAAAGTAATAAGGTAGTTGAAGTAAAAAGAAAACATTGAGTGATTTGTTACATTCTACTTACGAAGTGTGAGGTATCTTTGATTACAATCAATTTTAAGCAATCAAAAAGTGCACGAAGCAATGTATATAATTGATGACTCGAAATAGGCGTGGCTTTACCAGCCGACCAGTTGGATTATATCATTTGTGGTCATTCCAAGATACCCCGATTGAATATTTGAATTTCACTACAGTTCTAACACCCCTGTTGATTAGACGGTATGATTTCTGACGTCAAGGGGGCGGAGACTGCGAGTCGTCTATTGTGTGAAAAGTATATACATTCTAAGATAATGTTATGCTCTTTAATCAATGTGGCATTCTATTTACGTGAATTCAATATCAGTTTTAAGATGATACATCAGTTAATTCCATCCATTCAATTGTTATTCATCGACTTCTTGTTATTCATCGACTTCTTTTTATTCATCGACTTCTTGTTATTCATCGACTTCTTGTTATTCGCCGACTTCTTGTTATTCATCGACTTCTTGTTATTCATCGACTTCTTGTTATTCATCGACTTCTTGTTATTCATCAAATTCTTGTTATTCATCAACTTCTTGTTATTCATCAACATTTTGTTATTCATCGACTTCTTGTTATTCATCGACTTCTTGTTATTCATCGACTTCTTGTTATTCATCAAATTCTTGTTATTCATCAACTTCTTGTTATTCATCAACATTTTGTTATTCATCGACTTCTTGTTATTCATCGACTTCTTGTTATTCATCGACTTCTTGTTATTCATCGACTTCTTGTTATTCATCGACTTCTTGTTATTCATCGACTTCTTGTTATTCATCAAATTCTTGTTATTCATCAACTTCTTGTTATTCATCAACATTTTGTTATTCATCGACTTCTTGTTATTCATCGACTTCTTGTTATTCATCGACTTCTTGTTATTCATCGACTTCTTGTTATTCATCGACTTCTTGTTATTCATCACATTCTTGTTATTCATCGACTTCTTGTTATTCATCGACTTCTTGTTATTCATCGACTTCTTGTTATTCATCGACTTCTTGTTATTCATCGACTTCTTGTTATTCATCGACTTCTTGTTATTCATCACATTCTTGTTATTCATCGACTTCTTGTTATTCATCGACTTCTTGTTATTCATCGACTTCTTGTTATTCATCGACTTCTTGTTATTCATCGACTTCTTGTTATTCATCGACTTCTTGTTATTCATCGACTTCTTGTTATTCATCGACTTCTTGTTATTCATCGACTTCTTGTTATTCATCGACTTCTTGTTATTCATCGACTTCTTGAAACTGATTGAATTCATCAAAATACCATATTCAATAAATACAAAAATTGAATTAAATTGAATTGAATCATTAAATGAATACTATATTCTATAAAATTAACCAGAAGGAATCGAAATGAAAAATATATTGGACAATATTTAAATCACTTACTCTTCACCCACCAGAGACCTATATTATGAATGTAATATATAATCATAAATTATATTTGATATGTTTCAAAGCTGGAAATAATATTTCTGATCCTAATTCTGATTCTAACGAAGCAAGAAGTTCGTATTCCAATATAATTTACCATCTCATATCTTCATTTTTTGTTTTTTTCATGGTATTATAATTTTTCATGACAAAGTTTACTACGAAAAGCTCCGCCCCATCTTTCAAAAGCTTTAAATCATCAAAGTTGGCTGTAATAACCCAAGTTTTAACAGTTATTTAATTGGTATTATAGTAACCTTCCCTCCTGGATGCAGGTATATATGTAAGCTATATACAGCCATTACTCAAAGCTGCTTGCGTTGGTGGAACGTACAACATACGTTTCTGAAACTGCGGTATGGAATTAATTTATTATCAAATTTATTCAGACCTGACTACGGCTGCTTCCTTCCTCGCAAATTGCACTCTATAACGAAATCCCCCGTGTAATGAAGCCGCAATATCATGGAAAACATGGGAGAAATATAGAATTACGTACACCGATCAACACCGTAATCTTGTTTCCTTCTCTTCGAGAACTTCCTTTCTTTATCCGGTTAGTCAGTTAAATACGCAGATAAAAGTATATTGGATCCCCTCTTTTATTTTGAAAATATTATTGTACTAGGAGAATGCCATATATGCGTTGTTAGACGAGCGGATAGTAATAGTATGTCGACTTTTTTGCCAAACTTTTGCCTCCATTCGAAAAAAATATTTTTTCACACACACAACATAGGCAATGTCCAGTGTTAGCAAAGAGAACTCGATCAAAAATACCAAGGTTTTTTTACTTCGTGTCGAAGAATTTTTTTTCTTCCGAGGATCGGTTTTTGCGATCTCGGCCGAGTCACCTCTCTCGCGCGCCAAGTTTCGGCGACCGCACTATTTTTGACCGATTTCACCATTTACCGAGGTTCGATCACACGCCCATATCTCGAGTTGCCGGTGACCAATCAAAATTTGGCCCTATAGGATTTTAGATATTGCTTTCTCACGTCCGAAAAACTTTACTTTAGCCTCGTGGCACATGCCCCTGTCCGTAGGTATCGATTTGAACTTTGCTCGAAATTGAAAAAAAAAAAAAAAAAAAAATCAAACTTTTTCGAAAAATATTTTTTTAACACACATAACATTAGCAATGTCCAGTTTTGGCAAAGAGAACTCGATCAAAGTTTACTTAGGTTTTGGGTTACTTCGTGTCGAAGAAATTTTTCTTTCCCGAGGATCGGTTTTAGCGATCGCGTCTGAGTAGCCACTCGCGTGCGCCAAGTCCCTGCGACCGGACTATTTTTGTCCGTTTTCAACATTTTTCGAAATTCGATCTCGCATCCCTCTAATTCCAGTTCCAGCTGTTCAATCATCATTTGGCCCGATGAGATTTCGGATATTGATCTTCCATGATCGAAAAACATCACTCCAACGTTGTGCTACATGCCTTCGTCTGGAACTATCGATTTCACTTGAGAAATTGAAAAAAAAAAAAATTCCAATCGAGTTTTTTACAAATTTTTTCGCGGCAATCGAGATTTTAGCTACCGGCCGTGTAGCCACTCGCGTGCGCCAAGTCCCTGCGACCGGACTATTTTTGTCCGTTTTCAACATTTTTCGAGATTCGAACTCGCGCCCATAACTATGATTTCAGATAACTGGGCATACTCGTATATCAAAAATATTTCAGATATCGATCCCCCATGATCGAAAAATATCACTTCGACGTTATGCTACACATGCCTTCGTCTGAAACTATCAATTTTACTTCTGAGAAAATGAAAAAAAAAAAATTTCAATCGAGTTTTTTTACAAATTTTTTCGGAGCAATCGTGATTTTAGCTACCGGCCGAGTAGCCACTCGCGTGCGCCAAGTCCCTGCGACCGGACTATTTTTGTCCGTTTTCAACATTTTTCGAGATTCGAACTTGCGCCCATAACTATGATTTCAGATGACTGGGCATACTCGTATATCAAAAATATTTTAGATATTGATGTCCCATGATCGAAAAATATCACCTCAACGTTGTGCTACATGCCTCCGTCTGAAACTATCAATTTCACTTTTGAGAAATCAAGAAGAAAAATTTTCAAATCGAGATTTTTGCAAACTTTTTTGCGGCAAACGAGATTTCAGCCACCGGCCGAGTAGCCACTCGCGTGCGGCAAGTCCCCGCGACCGGACTATTTTTGTCCGTTTTCAACATTTTTCGAGATTCGAACTCACATCCCTCTAATGCAAGTTCCAGTCGTTAGATTATCATTTGACCCAATGAGATTTTAGATATTGATCTCCCATGATCGAAAAGCATCACTTCAACGTTGTGCCTCATGCCTTCGTCCGAAACTATAGATTTCACTTTTGAGAAATCAAGAAAAAAAATTTCAAATCGAGATTTTTGCAAACTTTTTTGCGGCAATCGAGATTTTAGCTACCGGCCGAGTAGCCACTCGCGTCGGCCAAGTCCCTGCGACCGGACTATTTTTGTCCGTTTTCAACATTTTTTAGATTCGATCTCGCATCCCTCTAATTCAAGTTCCAGCCGTTCGATCATCATTTGGCCCGTTAATATTTTAGATATTGATCTCCCATGATTGAAAAACATCACTTCAACGTTGTGCTACATGCCTTCGTCCGAAACTATCGATTTCACTTTTGAGAAATCAAGAAAAAAAATGTTCAAGTCGAGATTTTTGCAAACTTTTTTTTGCGGCAATCGAGATTTTAGCTACCCGCCGAGTAGCCACTCGCGTCGGCCAAGTCCCTGCGACCGGACTATCCCGTTTGTATATTTGTGGTTCTGTTGGGGTAACTTACACCCCTATCAACAGCTTCTCTCTTCAATAACGAGTTGAAAATGTCCTTTGTTTTAAATCTGGCTGCATTAAACCGTTGTGGATGTATACGCTGATGGGCACACAAGATCCTCTCGTCCAATTAATTGAGCGCCTAGAGCATAATACACTGTTGGTAGAACCTAATTCGCTTTCTCTACGAATCATAATTCATTCTTTAACGCTTAAAAATAAACATCAATCATTTTGAACGGGAGAGATGAGAGATAATAAAATGATCAGTTTTTAAATTGAGAAAAAATAATTTCCTAGTTACAGTATATTTTCTGATTTTTATTTCGGTATGATTCGATCTCAATATTTTGTATCAACATGAAATACTTGGCATAAAGTCACCGTTCACGAGTGACGAGGTAGGATCGTTCGACTGATCATAAACCGGAAAGAAAAATATTAATTTTAATGTAAATAACTCATTTAACCAACTGTGAATACTGATGAGGAGTTCAGTGATAAATAATGAGGTATTTAATAATTTCTTTCGACAGACTTGAATCAGCTTAAAAACAAACAGGATGTCTTGAAAAGATTATGATGAGAAAGATGTTGAGTGTCGTATATCCTTTTTTTTGTAAATTACTACTTATTCTGAAAATATCTTAAAAACGCTCTCAAAACCAATTCTTCATCAACGTTTCTCTTTAGAAGAAAAATATTCAAAAACTCTTCCATTTACTTTACACTTCCTATATCTTCTCTTTCGACAAAAAAAAACGCCCTCACATTCATTTCCTTTCCCCGTTTTGAATCTTCTCTAAGATTCTTCCAAAGGATGTGTCAGTCGTATTTTAAAATTCATAAGCGTGCAGCTTAGAATCCCCGCATCTCCCAGCTTACTTCTATTCAACGCTCGAGATGGAGGCGCCAGGTTCTTCTTGGAGGTTTCTCGCACGTCTTATGGATCCCAAGACTTGGTCAATTTCTTCCAGGAACGATCCCAACCTGTTAGAGGAAATCACAGTCCCGAAACTAGATTTCAACGAATAATGATCATATTTATCTCTCTAATTTTAGAGGAAAATAGAAATCATGTCTCAATTTCTGAGCTGAACTGAGCTAAATCTGGCGGTTTCTTTCCCCATTTTGAATCTTTTGTATATATTCTGTTCAAAATGTGTCAATCGTATTTCAAAATGTTTAAGCGTTCAGCTTCGATTCCTTACATCTCCCCACTTACTTCTATTCAATACTCAAAAACGGAAGTCAGGTTTTTGTTAAAGGTATATCTCGCACGTTTTATGAATGACAATTTTAGAGGAAAATAGAAATCATGTCTCAATTTCTGAGCTGAACTGAGCTAAATCTGGCGGTTTCTTTCCCCATTTTGAATCTTTTGTATATATTCTGTTCAAAATGTGTCAATCGTATTTCAAAATGTTTAAGCGTTCAGCTTCGATTCCTTACATCTCCCCACTTACTTCTATTCAATACTCAAAAACGGAAGTCAGGTTTTTGTTAAAGGTATATCTCGCACGTTTTATGAATGACGGAACTCATATTCTTCGCGTCGCACATTCAATACGCTTGACTGCTGGGTTTTCAATCATCAAATTCCGCTGCTTCTCTCTGGGATCCCCCCTGGTCGTCTCGCTGACTTGTTATATCGCACAAGGCAGTGGCTGCCCGTAGAAGGCAGTGGCTGCACACGTATAGTCTGTCCGCGATCTAGTGGTACCAACATACTGCATCATGATATAAAAAGATGGTGTACCGACTCGCGTCTTCAAAGTGAAATATTTCCAGGGTCAGTTCCCGTGTCCAGGGTCCCGATTACCTCTAGCGCAACTATCTATTTTAAATCGAACTATATAAAACAACAATGCTATAGGCCTACACGGCTCAGTAGAATTAGGCCTATTATGTTAGCAGTAGCATTTGTTTTGCACGAAAATGATAGATTTTGTGAGTTGAACAATGCCACTGGGACCGTAGTCACTATTTTCTACATCTAGTTCACAAAGGAATCCGCTAAATCGCGACAGGCAATCGGGACCTCTGGCTCTGAACTGACTGCAAGAAACCACAAGTACCGTCCATGTTATCAGTATGAGAGTCGGTACACCTTCTTGATATTATTATAAAGTATGTTGGTATCACTGCATCGTGCATGGTCTGTATCTCCAATATGTAACAAGTATTAAACTGGGTTCTTTGGCCCCACGTTGGGCGCCATTAAAACAAGATAAACTATAACGACTTAATTATCAATGTTCATTTCGATTTGAAATGGAACACAATAATTGGATGAGCGAAGCGAAGACTCAATTTCACCATACCCGAAAAAAAGTCCTTTTTTTCACGCTCCACATGTCAGACGAAAATTTAAAATCAGTTGAAACTTGGCATACACAAGTATCATTATCTAATTCGATACAAATATCCATGCAAATATGCAAAAACGATCCATCATCCATCAGCGTTAATTTTCATTTTAATCTTTCCGGTCTGTCTGTCTGTCTAACTCTCTCTCTCTCTCTCTCTCTCTCTCTCTCTCTCTCTCTCTCTCTCTCTCTCTCTCTCTCTCTCTCTTTATATCTCTCTCTCTCTCTCTCTCTCTCTCTCTCTCTCTCTCTCTCTCTCTCTCTCTCTCTCTCTCTCTCTCTCTCTCTCTCTCTCTCTCTCTCTCTTTATATATCTCTCTCTCTCTCTCTTTCTCTCTCTATTTCACTATAACACTATTTCATTTATTATTAGTGTGGGAATGTTTTGGCGAGATGCCGTGTCTAGATTCGGATTCAGCGGACTGTTTTACATCTAGAAATAATTCAAATCAAAACCCTAATACGAGTTCCGAAAGATATTAGCAATAAACCAGACCCATGTCCGGTGTCCATAATTCGTGTATGTTATCATTGATTATTTCAATTTTCATCCTATTTTTATATCAATTCGATATTCTGTTATTTAATTTTGTTTTATTATATTTTCCCGTGTATTCCATATCGATTGTTATCCTGTGCACATGGGAGTCAGAGACCAATCAAGGGTTAAATATGTGTTTTGGGGCGCTCATTTTTAATCATTTCTAAAGTAGGTTGGCTTTTGGCTAAATTGATTTGAGTGCTTTTATTGAATGTATTCAACAGTTGTTGCATGCTGGTGAATCACCTGACGTATCGGACTATTGTAGCACTACGCATAATATTGCGTATTGAGTGGAATGTCAGCATTCCTCAACATTTACATGTAACTCTTTACATGTTGCCTACCGGCTTGATTGCAGACATTCGGGGCCCAAGTTGGCAACGGAAAACCAATCATCGTATTAACATACAGTTGTCGGTTCGATGATCACTAGTATTCAATACGTGCTCGTACGAAGAGCTTTAGTTTGTGGTATTTCTTCAACCCTTTCACAATAATTGTCAAAAATCAACATGTTTCTACCTGTTTTTCATTAATTTCACGATTTTTTCAGAGTAATATAATATAAAATTATGATTTTTAGTGAACGTAGAGGCACAGATATACTTATTGTTGTTCCATTGCAAGAAGAATTAGACTGATTGGTTCCACCGTTTACCCACCATGTGTTGGGAGCTAAAGGCCTGTATTGGCGCTTTTTGTCCTGTTTTGTTCGTTCCCTGCAGGTTTTACTCATGGGTTGTGATATGTAAAGTAGCCTCTCAACTTACTCATGAAGCCGACTAGACTCGATCAAAGTCCACTGACGAGTGTATTGTTAACTTGCGTAAAGATCACGAATGATGGCCCTGATGCATGTAAGTGATGAAGAACATAATTTAATTCAGTTTTATAACACTGTGACTTATTTCGTGCCCAAATACATGACAAATAAATCATTACAAATTTGGTGACAGCGGTGGGATTTAACAAATAAATCATAACTAATACTTACCAAAATATCAAAACAGAACATTATTGTTCGAAAGTTAATCGAAGTATTTTTAAAAGACTTGGTTCCGATAATTCTTTGCATGCACTCAAAGTATAGCATCTCGGTGCAATCGACCAAATCTAGAGCAAGTTCATTTCGTGTTCGGTGCTTCCGACTCCGAATAACAGCTCTTCATCTTCACGACTCCTTTTCTCTTCTCTTCCGTCAACTATACTTCTCTCTCTTCTCACCAACATTCATCTTCTACGTCTTCTCATCCGCTATTTACACACCATCTGCTATCTTTCCCTTGGACGTCCAAAATCTACTACTTTTATCCATTTCCCTCTTTTTTTAAAACGTCCCCTATTTTCACCCTCACCCATCTGCTATCTTTCCCTTGAACATTCTAATCTTCTCTTGCTTTCTTTCTCTTTTTTACTGCTCTCTCAAACTCTCTATAATCTATTATAAAGGAGTGTAAATAAAAAGAAGACAAAAAAACAAAGATAAAAAATAACAGACAATTGTCTTTGTTTTTTATCCATCCATGCTATCCATCATTGTATGAATGTATTCAAGCCTATTTCCCCAAAGTCCGAAAAATCCGTAACTAAAACATATATAGGATCTGTTCGATGTTCACCCCGTGAAATCCGGGGCACATGTGGACTTGGCTGCAGTTTTCAGTTTATATAGTTTCACCCACAAAGTCCTTTGTCGTCTCTAAATACAATAATGAGTGTGCGGGGAAGGGAGAAGGGGAGGAAAAGAGGAGGAGGGGTTGTTACTGAAAAACAATCAACGAATTTCATTAAGTGCGCGGGTTGCAGCTCCTACAGGCGCCAGACGTTCTACCTTTTGTAAATATTATACCTGTACCCGCGCGTGCACACACGGTGGGTGGGGGGGTGGGGGGGGTGGGGGTGGGGGGTGGGGGAGGTTGTTAATGGGTTCTGTGTGCTCGAGTGTCGAGACTTGAACCAGAGACTCTCAGATAAAAGCAAAGAGCTTGCACATGCACCACCCATTGATTGTACCTGGGTGATGCTATAGCCACACAGTTTAATACAAGTGAGTGTATATTATACACACACATACACACACACTAACACTAACACAAAGTTGTTGATAAATTGACTACCCGAAACATCCGGTCGTCGTCTCCGTGGCTGTGACCGATCGTGGGTCTCGTGTCGCAGACTGGGATGACGGCGATGCAGGGCGCGTCGAGGCGGTTATCGATCGTGATTCTGGTTGCCTAGCTAGGCCGGTTGCAGCCATTGCCGGGGTTGCCAACTTGCAGCCCCCCCCCCTAACCCCCCCCCCCCCCAGAGCGCCGTCGCACACACACACACACACACACACAGACAGGCGAGGAATGATACCACCACGAGGCATGGCAGAGGAGTACCTTGTCAATATATCAACAACTGACTGACTGACTGCTGATTGGATTGCAAATAAAAGAAAAAGAAACGTCATTTTGAAAAGATTGCATAGAAAGTACCGTGATTCATGATTAAAAAATGAATACAAGTGGGAACATTTTAATCTCCGAAACTTCACGTACAGAATTATACTTTGAGGACATTTTCCAGAATTCACAAAAAGTAATAGCTTAAGTTATGACCTTTTATGAATTCGGCCTCAGTATATACCAGGTCCCGATAGCCTTTAATTGAGAGTTTGTGAGAAGAATTGGCACGTGTAACATGGTGATAACAACTTCAAACTGCCAACTAGTGCTACTATTACGTTTGTGATTCTGGCACTAAATCATTTCCGAGTGGAATTGTGAACTTGATGTGTATAGAAACTAACAACCGAGACGCGTGGCCGAGTGGTAAACACACTGAACCGTCATTCAGGAGACCGGGGTTCGATTCCCACCAGGATCGACCATCCCGACAGGAGTTTATTGTGGTTTCCCTCTGACGTTCAGGTTGATACTGGGGTGGTTCCTTGACAACAGGCCACGACCGACTCCTTCCCACCATCCAAAACACCCAATAAAATAACCTTTCATCTCATCATCCATCATCTCATTCATCATCCACCGACCGCCAATAGATCGTAGCCATCAGTACAGTGCGTCATTAAACCCAATATAAAAATAGAAACCAACACTGAGAGATTGAACAACGTTCCCTCGTGCTCGTTTCCTAGCTCTGGAGAGAGTCTGCATCAGATTAGCATGAGTGACGTCACCCTAGCCAATCACCCTGGCGGAACATCTTACACTAGGGAGTCTGGGGACGCCTTAATCTACGTTCACTTCGCTACATTCGCAGACTTTTTCTAATCTTGTTTTCTAATCTTTCGTGGCTACAATAATTGTATACCTAATTGTAACCACGAATGAGTTTCGTGTATCAACTTATTAATTGTGGAAACTTCGGTAATTACATACCCCCCCTCCCCCTTCCCCCTCCCCCTCCCCCCTCCCCCCTCCCCCCCTCCCCAGCATCAAGTATTCAACCCATTTGAAATATGCATTCGCTTTTCTTATCGTCAACCTAGTCGTGAAAAATAATAATACCCTTAAATAATAACAAGTTAACAACTTTACGAACATGACGGCGTGGGGTAAACAACTACCTAGTGAGTTTTGTGTACACCTGATTTCAGATTTCAAGGATTTCAGGGAGATTTCGAGGGATTTCACGGGATTTTAAGGAGATTCAAGGGATTTCAGGGAGTTTTCAATGGATTTTTGGGAGATTTCGAGGGATTTCACGGGATTTTAGAAGATTTCAAGGAATTTCAGGGAGATTTCAAGGGATTTCAGGAAGATTTCAAGGGATTTCGGGAGATTTCAAGGGATTTCAGGAAGATTTCAATATATTTCAGTGAGATTTCAAGGGATTTCGGGGAGGCTTCAAGGATTTCAGGAAGATTTCAAGGGATTTCAAGAATATTACA
>OZ023328.1:52479137-52495892 GCA_964007535.1 Brachyptera risi
TAACTTAAATGTCACCCAATTGGCGAATTTAGGCAAAAGTTTGGAAAAGAAGTCGACACACTATTACTATCCGCTCGTCCATTAACGCGTATATAGCGTTTTCCTAGTATAATAAATTATATTTTTTCATTTTGAAAATAATTTTCTAGTATTTTCTTCACAACAATTTACGTATACAATTTTGGCATAATTTCTATCATTGTTGTGTTTGTATTCACTAATATATTTTTTTTAAGATTTCCTACCGTTGGTTATTCTTATTCACCAACCAATTTTGCTGAATTGAAAAAGTTTCTAAAACCCCCATAAGATTAGGCTGGGCAAGAAAATTTGAAAAATAAAATCCCTCCAATTGAATTCAAATTTTCACTGAATGTAAACACCAAAATTTAACACACTATAAAATATCTATATGCAATTTGGATCAGCCATTTTGAATAAAATTAAAAAATAGTTACATGTATTGTATTCATTAAATATAGATAGAAATTTTAGCTGAATTCTTGGCAAGATTCGCGGCTTTCTAGATTCGATTTTCACCAAATGGAGTATACTTTATATGAGCCAACATGTTTAGAGTTTAAGTTCATCTCTATTCAGATATGTCGCTCATCTTACAACGCATATTCTGCTTTTGCTCAGTAAATCATGGTAGAATAAAGAGAAGAATCTCATCTATCATCTCATATATATCATTCACCGACTCCAATAGATCGTAGTCATCAGTACAGTCATCGTCAAACCCGATCCAATTTTTTTTTAATTGGATGAGCGAAGCGAAGACTCAATTTCACCATACCCTCAAAAAAGAGCTTGTTTTTTTTGTTTTTTGAGTTTTTGTTCGCGCTCCACATGTCAAACGAAAATTTAAAATCAGTTTGAACTTGGCATACACAAGTGTCCTTATCTAAATCGATACTGCATAGTTTCAAGGCGCGATCGGGTAAACCACTTCTGAGAAAACTCATTTCAAAGTTTTCAAAAATCCCATAAGAATGACCCGAAGGAAAACATTCGTGAAAAATATTTCCTTCGAGAGAATTCAAATTCTCAGGGAATTTTAATATAATAATTAGATACATTATTCCAAACTCTCACTCGAATCAAATCAGCCGTTTTGATGTAAAAAATATATAATCTGATTCTTTTAAATCACTCAAAGCTATTAGGATAACATTTGAGTGAAACATTTAATCAAAAACGATTAAAACAAAGCCTTCTTTATTATCATAGAAATCAATCAGAAAATAGCAGGGCAGTGACGCAATGGTTTCATTGGTTTGGATCTCAAGGTGGATATATATATATATATATATATATATATATATATATATATATATATATATATATATATATATATAACCAATCCAAAGTTTTGTTGATATATTGTTCCAGCTCATCCATCAACGCGTAAACACATAACGCGTTTGCATAGTTTAAAAACACTGTTGCCGATATTTATCGGTAAGCTAGCTGTAACCCAAGGATGAACGCACGCGTCGTACAAGCATACAGCTGATGTCTGGTCCAACAGAAAGTCTCGGGTTCGATTCCAGCGGTGCGCTTTCAGGCCGCATAAGGCAGTGGCGCGATGAGAGTGCATGATGGCGCGAGGCGATGAAAGGCAAACGCCCTTTCAACCATTCGTGTCTCACGATTTCAGTTAGGCCTATATAATTTCAGATTGGCGAGGTCTGTGAAGGTTTGTTAGTTACGAGGGGTTAACAACTCCTGAAATCTGGTGTATACAATTGTGATGGAATCTTCTTGAAATTCCGTAAAATCTCCCTGGAATCTTTTGAAATCTTCTTGAAATCTCTCAAAAATCTTCTTGAAATCCCTTGAAATCTTCTTGAAATCCCTTGAAATCTTGAAATTCCTTGAAATTTTCTGTAAATCCCTTGAAATCTTCTTGAAATCTTCCTGGAATCCCTTGAAACCCTCTTAAATCCCTTAAAATCTTCTTGAAATCCCTTGAAATCTTCTGTAAATCCCTTGAAATCCCTTGAAATCCCTTGAAATCTTCTTGAAATCCTTTGAAATCTTCTGTAAATCCCTTGAAATCTTCTTGGAATCTCTTGAAATCTTCTTGAAATTCCTTGATATTTTCTGTAAATCCCTTGAAATCTTCTTGAAATCTCCCTGGAATCCCTTGAAACCCTCTTGAAATCTCTTGGAAGCTTCTTGAAATCTCCCTGGAATCCCTTGAAACCCTCTTGAAATCTCTTGGAAGCTTCTTGAAATCCCTTGAAATCTTCTTGAAATCCCTCTAAATCTTCTGTTGATCTCTTGAAATCTTCTTTAAATCCCTTGAAATCCTTTTGAAATTCCTTAAAATCTTCCTGGAATCTCTTGGAAGCTTCTTGAAATCCCTTGAAATCTTCTTGAAATCCCTTGAAATCTTCTTGAAATCTCCCTGGAATCCCTTGAAACCCTCTTGAAATCTCTGTGAATCTTCTTGAAATCTCCCTGGAATCCCTTGAAACCCTCTTGAAATCTCTTGGAAGCTTCTTGAAATCCCTTGAAATCTTCTTGAAATCCCTTGAAATCTTCTTGAAATCTCCCTGGAATCCCTTGAAACCCTCTTGAAATCTCTTGGAAGCTTCTTGAAATCCCTTGAAATCTTCTTGAAATCCCTCTAAATCTTCTGTTGATCTCTTGAAATCTTCTTTAAATCCCTTGAAATCCTTTTGAAATTCCTTAAAATCTTCCTGGAATCTCTTGAAATCTTCTTAAAATCTCTTGGAAGCTTCTTGAAATCCCTTGAAATCTTTTTGAAATCCCTCTAAATCTTCTGTTGATCTCTTGAAATCTTCTTTAAATCCCTTGAAATCCTTTTGAAATTCCTTAAAATCTTCCTGGAATCTCTTGAAATCTTCTTGAAATCTCTTAAAAATCTTCTTGAAATCCCTTGAAACCCTCTTGAAATCCCTTGAAATTATCTTGGAATCCCGTGAAATATCTTGAAATCTGAAATCAGGTGTAAGTAGGGAGATCTACTAGTTGTTTACCTCTCGGTCAGTAAGAAGACAAGTCTCACTTTTGCTATCTCTATTTACGATGGTGAGACATGTATTAGGCAGCTTACTTGAAAACGGAAAAATATTGAAAACACTCGTAGATTTAATGACAAATATAATTTATCGATAGTAAAAATGTTCTTCTAGATCAGTTTTGAGAATGGATTGGTTTATTATTGATGAAGAATGAAGATCATCAACTTGTGTAGTGATCGGAGAGAAAATATAGGCCTATATTTCTGTTTCCCCTAAAATAATTTTGATATCTCAAAGCGTTCAAAAATTATCACTATATAACCAACTGATCGTTAGCGGATTAAGCGGCAGTTAGAGAATCATCTTGTTATCGCCTTTGGTTACGTAAGCTATTTTCGTACCTTAACTAATAGTTAGCAGATTTATTGTATTCATAACTCAAACTTCATCAAATCTCTGCTCACAATAGAGTTGCCCGAAGTCATTTAATTAACACTTAGCTAAGACTCGTAAAACCCGCTATTAGATCCCGTTCAATTAACCGATAGTTAGTGAATTGTGTGATCATTGGTTAGTTAACTTGTTATCGCCCTTGGTTATGTATATTATAACCGTAGCTCAGGAAATAATTGACCAATTAGAACTTGATTATCAGTTGATAAACCAGGCGTTGAATTGATTAGGTCCCACATGCTCTTGAGTGAACAAGAATGGCAAATTACTAACCAAGGAGGGATCAACAAATTAGTGGATATTGTAAGCCCTATACTGACATGTTAAATGTACACTCTTTAGGTACCTTTTTCTCACACAGGCCTACCATGAAGGTAACATGCACACAATGGTAACAGTATTGCTTTTCATTCCATTTACTAGGAAAACGCTATATACGCGTTGTTAGACGAGCGGAAAATAATAGTATGTCGACTTCTCTGCCAAACTTTTGTCTACATTCGCCAATTGGGTGACATTTAAGTTAAAAATGGGTAAAAACTGCTTTGAGTGGCACCAATGTAGCACATTTTATGGTTTATCTTCGAAATGACTCACCCGATCAAGCTGAAAATTTTCAGAAATGTGTATCAAAATGTAAATCAACTTCACGCGGAATTTCATTTTTTGGGAAAATAAAAATATTTTCTTTTTTTTTCCGTCGTGTTATTTTAATGAGCATTTTTTAAATTTCTTAAATTCATAAGAACAAAAGTTACCATTCGATGATGCCACAAAACCATACAGATCTAAGTTAGATGAGGAACCATTATTAAAAAAAGTTTGAAGTTGATAGCTGTAGCCGTTTGACCTGTTAAGAACCGAAAAAAACATGAAAAAAAAAAACATGAAAACGAACACCAATTATTTTCAGTATGTCAAATTGAATCCTCGCTAAAGTTTGTCTAATTAGATTTTCGTTAATACCATTATGTACGAGTTAAAATTATTTACATGAAACGTTTTCACACATGCTTTGGAGAATAAAAAATTGAAAAAATAATTGCTCGTATTTTTATTTTATTTTGAAAAATGTCCAAAAAAATACCACATTTTTAGGCATACAACAGTTTTTACTTTAGATTTTATTTCACATGGAAACAAAATAAATCTGTACACAAGTATGGCGTATACTTATATCTACATGTGATGGCAATTTGGAGTGAAATTATCTTCAATAGTTTCAGAGATTCAGGTACCGGCGATAGAAAGGATTAGATTTTGAAATGACTACATTTGAGAATATTAGCACAAAATTTAATCGTACTGAAATATAAGAAGTGTGCCTACAAAGTGCTGAATGTGAACAATAATATATTTATAACCCACTTGGAATAATTTGATGATTCTTGCAGCATCCAATCTGAAAAAAAAAATCAATAATTTAAAAAAAATCTTTCAATTCCCTCTTAATCTGCCAATTATCACTCGATCCATTTATTAGTTTCACTCAAGACTGTACTCTAATCAAGTTTATCCCGAGTCTCTTCATATCGTATCCACAGAGAAACTCGTTTCAACTTTTAGTGGAGGTGCCGACCTGCCATATACATGTGAGAGCGAGATTTTACGATGACTTTTTATTACGGTTAGAAATGAAGATTAGGAAAAAGATAAAAAGATATAGATCAATAAAAAAAAGAAAGATCAATATCAATGAAAGTCGTAGTTTCCTTTTCTCACAAAAAAAAAATAAATTTGTCTTTATAGAAAGTTCCTTATCTCCGAGCTTATTGAAATAAAATCTATAATTTGTTGTATGTGGTACGATAAAAATATTTTCTCTTTGATGAGAAAATTCTTCTCGTACCCCGTCCAAACGATCCTACCCTGTTCATCCTTGTCAAGTGTATAATGTTACTGGAAAAATAAGATTTGTTTCATAATAATATAACCTGGACCTCTCGGATCAAGACTCTCATTTAATCTCCAGCTTGAAGACTTGTAATTTAAGTCGATAATTCAAGCTATAACTAAACTTCATTTCTAAAATGATTGTTTTTTTATTATAAAATATGATATAATAATAAGATATTAAATTATGATATAAATTATAATAAAATGATATAATGAAATATTATATAATTATATATATGATATTATAAATATTATATCATTATTTATATTTGAATATATTAATGAAATGGCATCAGTATTCATTTAAATATGGTCCCATAGTTGTAATGCTTTTCAAGCCATCATTGTCGATTTCGAAGAAAGACGCTTTGAATTGTTAACCCATTTTTACTTATTTATTTCATAACGAAAAATTAATCTTGAAATACTGAACTGTATTTTCACAGTACGAACTGTGTTTAATTCTTCACATTATCCTCAATATTTTTGTAATCCCGACGAAGAAGTTTCACACGGTTTCCACAGTCGATCGGGAAGCCCAATCAGTGACGCCAACCTCTGCTCCCTCGTCTGGTATTTCCTCCATGACCTCGGTAGTTGTCGGGTCATCTCAGTGGCCGTGTTCACCGCCTTTTTCTGAACCACCGCCATCTTCGTCTGACTCACGGCCCCCTTCGTCTGACTCATGGCCCTCTTCGTCTCAACCACCGTCATCTTCGTCTGACTCACGGCCCCCTTCGGCCGAGTCACCGCCCTCTTGTTCGCGACCTTCTCCTTGTCTATGTCAGTTGTCTTCTCTCTGTTGTCGTCATTACCAGCGATGTGTCTCTCTTTGTCGCACAGCCGTTTCCAAGTAGACTCGGATATTTTATAAGGTTTGCCGTATTTCTTGTAGGAACTGAGAGTCTGTTTGGGAGGAACGAGTTGAGAGGAAGCTGCTTTCCGTTCGGCTTCGTTGGCCAGTTTGATGTCGACCACCGCTGAGTGGGCAATCATAACAAGGTTCTCGATGAAGTTGTCCATTTACGTTTATTTGCTATGAGGACAAGAATTGGAGGAAATTATTATTGAAAGAAAGAACAACAAACCTAGAGCTAGATTTAAATTTATTATGAAGTTACTGAGAGAAGTGGTCGAGTGGTTAATACACTGAACCGTCATTCAGGAGACCTGTGTTGGATTCAGCTATAGTCAACCATCCTGACAGGGGTGCATCGTGGTTTCCCATGTCGTTCAGGTCAATACTGGGATGGTTCCTTGACAACAGGACTCCTTCCCACTACCCAAAAACACATAATAAAAAAACCTCTCATTTCATATATCATCCACCGACGCCAATAGATCGTAGTCATCAGTGCAGTGCGTCGTTAAACCCAATATAAATGAATATATACAAAATTATAAAGTGTTTTTTTTTCATTTGGAGATAACTAGGAATCATCATCTCAATTTGAGGAATTAAGACAAATGTTTGTCTCCCAGAGTTAATACCTTGGATAGAAGAGTTTCTTGAACGGGTTCATATTACTACGAGCAGCTTTGATCAAGGCAGTTATTGAATTATCAGGCCTACATCGTGAACTAGCAGTACGTCAGGCCCTACACACAGAAATCATTCATTTGACATTTCACTTGAATTGTCATGGAAACTAGATTTATCAAGTATGAATATTATCGTATTGTTGTCTGTATATATCTAGCCGCTCTCGGTAGTTCAGTCAGCTGAGACACCGCTTTAGAAACTAAGATCACCGTTCGTCGTAGGTTCGAGTACTGCATAAGGTACAGGTTTTTGTAATCGTCCTTTCAATTATCATAACTTCATATAGTTTCATAACCTGCTCATTCGTACCCCCGTATAACCTAGCTGTTGGTGGGGTCGTTATAAGCAATAATCACCGAATACAACTACACTGTTGACCTTTCGAAAGTTCTCTAACGACCCCACCGATATGTGTTGTATGTGGGCGAATGAGACAATGAAACGATAAAGTGATTATTGCTGAACGAACTTTTATCAAAACTCTTGCTTTTGAGATAAAAAAAAATGTTCCAGACAAAAAGAAAAGTTGTTTATAAATCTTTTTCCATTCGAAGTCATACCTCATATCGCTGAGGAGCGTATACCGGAATAAAGTCGTCTCCGTCGTGTGACATTTCGGGGGCTTTTCAATGGCATGTGGTTAGGGTTCATGCAAGGTTGAACATTTAAACCCATGTCACACGACCGAGTCGGCTTTATTTTGGTATATGCTCTTTCTTATATATATTATTTTATATTAGGTTTAACGACGCACTGTACTGATGACTACGGTCTATTGGCGTCGGTGGATGATGAACGAGATGATGAGATGAAAGGTTATTTTATTATGTGTTTTTGTATAATAGGAAGGAGTCGGTCGTGGCCTGTTGTTAAGGAACCATCCCAGTATTGTCTTGGACGACAGAGGAAAACCACGAAAAACCCCTGTCAGGATGGTCGACCATGGCGGGAATCGTATACCCCGGTCTCCTAGATGACGGTTCAGCGTATTAACCACTCGACCACTCGTCTTCAGGCGCCCCGAACTATTAGTGTCTGGTCCCCTTTAGTCTCGTCTCGTCTGCCCACCTGTTTTACGTCACATCCGTTCAACCGAGTCGTTCAATGAAACGAGCTGCTAACTGCATTACTTGGCGTGCACATCGCGTGTCACAGCCGCATAGCTGCTGTCATTGTATCGGTTCTCGCCGTCCCGACTGCTGACCACTGGTTAGTGCGCTCAATTAATACAGCTGTCACCGAGTCGACTGCATGTCCCCGCGTCATGATCGACCAGCGAGATGCGAGGTGCGAGATGCGAGATGCGAGATGCGAGATGCGAGGTGCGAGATGCGAGATGCGAGATGCGAGATGCGAGGTGCGAGATGCGAGATGCGAGATGCGAGATGCGAGATGCGAGGTGCGAGATGCGAGATGCGAGATGCGAGATGCGAGATGCGAGGTGCGAGGTGCGAGATGCGAGATGCGAGATGCGAGATGCGAGGTGCGAGATGCGAGATGCGAGATGCGAGATGCGAGATGCGAGATGCGAGATGCGAGGTGCGAGATGCGAGATGCGAGATGCGAGATGCGAGATGCGAGTTTCGATTAGACTTCATCGGACTGAATTGCGTCGAGTCGAAATCATACATCAGTAACTTAGAACTTATAGTAACTTGGACTTAGAACTTACAGTAACTTAGAACTTACAGTAACTTGGACTTAGAACTGCTTATACAAAACATGATAATTGTACCATTATTGTATATTCACGAATCAGTGCCGGGATTATGCCAACGTGGAAGTAGCTCTAACTGGAAGTTTAAAGTTGGCATCACCATGGTAACCCATGCTATTTGTTTTCACTAACTCTCAGATAAATGATAACTGGACTTGGCAAATCAATCAAACAAATTTATTCTCCACAAATTGTAGTCAATAAAGGTGGTTTTAAAGCTCGAGTTTACTAAATTGACACACACAAAAACAATAAATTACACAATGATTGAATGCATGATTATTATTGTTTTCTTACGACCCCACCAACAGCTAGCGAGTGGCTAGCACACCGAACCGTCATGCAGGTGACCGGGGTTCGATTCCCGCCATGATCGACCATCCTGTCGAAGGTGCATCGTGGCTTTTCTCTCTGACGTTAGGTGAATACTGTGATGGTATCTTAATATTGGGCCGCGACTAAATAGCACTGCAATTCACCGACGCCAATAGACCTTCGTCATCAGTATACAATGCGTCACGAAAATCAATTTGAAAAAAACGAAAAGAATGTATTACTTTATTTTCATTTTTTTTAATAACATCGAAACTTGATACAAAATCATTGTTCCCTAATTAAGGCTATGGATGAAAGGTAGGATCGTTTGGACGGGGCACCACAAGGGTGACCTTACCACCCCATTTTAATTATTCAAAACCAATGAACTTCAACACCAGGACTGCGCTGTTGATGACCATAATTTTCCGCCGCAGATAAAAGTCTTTCAGTTAACGAAAGTCCGGAACACATTATAAGTGAAAACCGTTTCTGTGATTTATATCCGGACATTACCAGCATTGGTATCAAGAGTAAACAAAACACGAATGTTGATATCTTCCACTTTGAACCAAGTCTCTTGGGCAATGATCACTTCTTTCCATCAACAGACAGCAGATGTGAAGTTTATTATGATACAAAATAGAAAAAAAATGAGTATTTAAAAAAATCTATCTCAGATACAGAAATTTATTCATATTCTGAACATTTTTTTTCACCGTAAATTTGTAGTGTAATATTATAGTGCATACACAGCGTCTGTTCTCGTATAATTTCCTGTGCATAATACATAATGCATACCTAATGGGACGAAGCGTGCAGGTTCGAGGTAGAATAGCTTGACTCGCTGAGAATGGTTAATCAAGTCATTAAGTTGGTAGTGATGCGAATTACAGTCTTGAAACTAACCCAGCGACGTCGAAGAAGAAACCCTCGGAAGCGTGGCGGGAATTAAAACAAACTTTAATCAAGTTTGCCAACTTTTCCTGCTTGGCATCAACTATACACCAAACTATACGAAACATATTTAAATACATGTTCGGTTTTTGTTGAGCCTCGAGTTTGTGGGAAAAGTTTCTCGTCATCTTATGAATAATGAAATTTGATTCAACTTGTGCGTTTTGGCTGAAATTAGGCCTGATGTTTTATTGGGCGGGGAATAATATTGCTTATGGAAAATGATCGATATTTTATTTGTAGAAAAAAGATGGGAAGAAAACTGTCATATTTGAAAAATAGCTCTGTGAACAAAATGCAACTTAGAATGAGAGAAAAGGTCTTAAGAAACATCACCACCTTCAATTGTGTTGGGAAAAAATCATATATATATATATATATATATATATATATATATATATATATATATATATATATATATATATCATCATATATATATATATATATATATATATATATATATATATATATATATATATATATATATATATATATATATATGATGGAAAACTAAAAGGAAAACTGAAATTCCGCCCAAGGTAACTCAGTCAGCGGAGACATCGCTTCAGAAACTGAAGTCATGGCTGGGTGTGGGTTCAAGTCCCGCATGAGGCATATTTAAAAAAAAAACGTCCTTTCACTTCACTTCATAGTTTCATAATCACCTGCTCATTCGTACCCCCGTATTAGCCTAGCTGTTGGTGGGGTCGTTAAGCAAACAATAATCTTAATCACTAATAAAATAGAAGAAAATATAGGCCTACTACCAAGACATGGCACGGAATGTTGAAAGAGAAATATAACTGACTCCCACTACTTCATCCCCCTGTATGAACCCTCCCCTGTAGCACCTGTACTCCCAGTTAGTTCTTCTAGTGGTGAGCATAGGTACTAATGGCAGCAGTCGTGAGCAAGGGAAATATAATTATTCACGGGAATGTATTATTGTTTAGGGCTACGCCCCGATTCATCGAAATCCCTACTAGTCGACTGTTTCAATTAATCGAATTCCCGATTCGTTGGGTGAAATCGAGATTTCACTGAATTACTACACCTTGCTATTAGAGGTGTACTGTCTTGGTAGTATATCTTTCGTGTATACTAATACTGAAGTTGTAATTGAGAACACAATTTTGTGGGACTTTGTTGTCTACTTATTACAACAATGTGTGACGTCACTCGAAAGAAACCTATACTATGAAACATAATAATATATCTACCTGTCTTCTCGCAATTGTCTTCCGTGCATGATGGGCTCAAGAAGCATGTCTTTCAGCTTCACTTATTCTGTTTTTGTCATCAACAAAAGTATTTCACTAACAATACTCAGTAAAGATGTTATTCTCAGGAATTCCTGTCTGTGTTTGTAAGTTGTAAATAGTTCCCAAGACGCAAGTTTATTTTTAACCTCAAGAAATCATAAACACTGGCGTAAGAAATGTGCGTTGAATCGCCAAACATCTGTGTCATCAATCATCGCTTAATGCGCTCGTAAATTGCATTCGAAATGCACTGTGAAATGCACTCTACTCAGTGAGACGTCATAAACTGCATCAATAAATAATAGCACTTTGGTGAACTGAATAATATTTAATTGCTGCACTTTGTTCGAACACTATGAGAACTCAATACTACGATAAATACTGATACCAATATACTTCATCACGATATAAATAAGGTGTACCAACTTACATACTGATAACATGGAAGGCATTTGTGATTTTTTGCGGTCAGTTCAGAGCCAAAGATCCCGATTGCCTGTCGCGATTTAGTGGATTCCCTTGTGAACTAAAAGTATATTAGACTGGCTACGGTACCGGTAGCATTATTCAACTTGGGCTCAGTATTACCAAGGCCACTTAGTATTTATCTGAGAGTTGGTGAAAACAAATAGCATATAGGTAACCACGGTGATAACAAGTTTGAACTGTCAGCTAAAGGCTAACTGGACTTGGTAATACCGGGCCTTACAAAATCTATAATTTTAGTGAAAAAACAAATGCAACTGCTAACATAATAATTCCACTGAGCCGCGTGTATAGCATTGTTGAGTATTGATGTTTTATATAGTTTGATACAGAAGTGATAGTTGCGCCACAGGCAATCGGAACCCTAGACTCGGGAACTGACCCCGGAAATACTTCACTTTGAAGACGCGAGTTGGAGCACCTTCTTTATATTATTATAAAGTGTGTTGGTACCACCACATCGTGGCTCAAGTTATAGAGGCTTGGACGCAGTGAAGAGAAAGATGAAAAGTTGGATGCAATAATACAATAATTTGTATATTGTTGGAGTGTGTTTTTGTAAAATATCATCAAGGTTCACAGTCACAACATTGTCGGATGTTTATATAATATAAAATATACTTATTTGGGTAATATTAAAGTACATAATGGTTGCCATCTTGATAATATATACCTTCAGACTTTCAGACTTATGTCACGACCGACTCATTCCCACTATAAAAAAAAAAAAAAAAATAACCTCTCTTCTTAGTCAATCTTAGTCGTCAGTACAGTGCGTCAATGAACCCAATATAAATAAATAAAGATAACTATAATGAAATCATAAAATATGCAAAGGTATAGCTCACTTTACCAATATAATTAGCACTTTATTGCGCAAACAATCCCAGAGTATTGGAGAAAAACTCTTTTTGAATGATGGCATATATCTAATTTCGTCTCTGAAAAGCCATATAGCTAATTATCAGCTGCTAATTGAAATGAATATGTATGAACTTTTATCCAATATGGATAGAGTATGTAATCAAGAGAGAACATTTCCATCACTCTCATAATTGAAAATACAAACAACGATTTCTACTAGCTATACTCGTATCCAAGGAAGAAAAAGATCGTCCACCAACTTGGTAAATACAAATATCACAGTTGTATTTGTTTAGCTGTGCGATTGTTGGGATAATGTAATTTGTCGAAACGAGATTTTCTATGAGAAACGGAACTACATCATTCAAAAGCGTCAAATATTTGTGGTGTGCGGTGGAATTAGCTAATTGTTACATTTTTAACAATTATTCAATTGGTAGAGGACTTTTTTCTCTCGTGGATACAAGTATATATAGTTTAATATCGTATCTATAGTCAATTTGGCAGACTTTTATTCGTTGGATCTTTATTTATTCGTGGTTATCTCCATTGTTTCAAAGACTTTTTAAGACTGCCTTTAATATTTCTAGCGCCGGTCTGAGACCATCATGAACTTTTATACCAATACATGTTATGACTTTGTATCGATTGAAACTTTTTTTTTTTTTTCAATAAAATCGAAACTTGATACAAACTCATTGTTCCCCAATTAAGGCTGTGGATGAACAATTGAAACTGAAACATGTGTCATATATCATAATTATGTCATAGGCCTATACTCAGATGTATCGAGGGTTGCGTGGATTTCCCACTGGTAAATTTTTATTTATTTTTTATTTAGGACTGTTATTATACCTTATTCAGATATCTCGCTCATCTTACAACGCATATTTCGCGTTTGCCTAGTGTAGTTATAACATATATCATCTTGAAGCTATTATAATTATCTGTGTTTCTCGCGTAGTAGAATGTTGATATCTCATTCCGTTCAAAAGTTATCAACAATAAAATGATATTTCGATAAATCGACTCCCATGTACTCTTAACACCCTTGGTTAGGTACGCTATATTGTATACATTATCTAATACTTCGATCATTAATACTGAACCAAGTACCTGGATTACCAACGTGGTATTAGCTCTAACTGGCAGTTTAAAGTTGTTATCACCATGGTTACTCAAGCTATTTGTTTTCACTAACTCTCAGAAAAAGGCTAATGAAACTTGATGATACCGAGCCCAAGAGTTCGTGATACTGGCTCTAAGTCCAACTGAATAGTTTTCGTCGAATAACTTATTTCAACAAGATCTATTGGCACGTGACTCGGGTGTTTTCTGTTATTTCACCTCGACCATCACATGACGTTCTTAAGAGGGCGCATGCGCTCTACACGGGCTCGTTGTTCGCTCGCTTCAGACTCTAGTTCGACATGCATCGTGTGCTAGGCGCAACCCGTAGACTAGCCCGTCGAACTCATACTCACATAAAGGCCGTTAATTCCTCAGCTCACACTCTTGATATATTTCACATTTTATATTTTTTTTCGACATTCAAAAATATGTATCTAGGTTTTCGCAAACTGGAAAAATTTTTATTTTCCATTTGAAGAATTTGAAAAATCACAATTTTTTTATTCAAAATTCTGTATTTGCAGTAACCTTTGTTTTTCAATTACTGATAGAATGCAAAAACAATCATATAGATATCTCAGAAATTACGGCCGTGAGAGTTTGCGGCGTGAAATACGAGCGCCTGCAGCCTTGATAATACCGCCTGAATTGTAAACAAAACGTATCTTCAGGACACAGACATCATGTGGCTGCGATACTAACAACAGTCTAATCTACTAAATAAACCAACTCTCACGTGAGCAAAGACACTCCTGCATACTAACACACTTACTCTTTGAAGTATATTTATCATTAATTGAACATCATCAGCCCCCCCTCTCTCTCTCTCTCTCTCTCTCTCTCTCTCTCTCTCTCCAAAACGTGGTTTGTTTATGTACCTTGTTTTACTGCTTATTTCAAACTATATTATTCTTCTTGAAGGTGTAAACCGTGCTTGACGATGGCCAGCACCAGCAAGTGGAATGATATAAAAGAGAGAGAGAGAGAGAGAGAGAGAGAGAGAGAGAGAGAACGTAAGCAAGCAACGTGTGTATATAGCGTCAACCTAGTTAAAAGATCATTAGTTTAATTATTTGACAGTAAATGGTGAAGTGACTCGAGTGAGGCGGAGGCTTGTTTGACTGAAAACTCGAAGAATATTCACATATTGTTGTCTCGAATTTTGAATTAAAAAAAACATTCAAAAATGGAATGCTTGCGAATTCGAATGAATCAGTTGATAGGGAGCAAAGACATTAGTATATATACCTGATAGGGAGGTAGCATGTTTTCCAGATTACCATAGCAACTAGAAAATATGGTAGCAAACAAAATGATACCGAAAATGTGATTAGACAACATAATTTAGAGACATTGTTGTCCACTTATTACAACAATGTGTGACAGCACTTGAAATACTGAGAGGTGTGGACCATTGGCTGTGCGCTGAACCGTCATTCAGGAGACTGTAGTTCGATTCCCGCCATGGCCGACCATCCTGAAGAAGGTTTTTCGTGGTTTCCCTCCATCACTAAGGTGAATTCTGGTATGACCATTTGACAATACGCAGAATCTGTTTCCATCTTCACAACACCTCGTGTATCGTTCAACGACGAAAATTTATTTCAGTTATCAGTGTAGTGCGTCGTTAAACGCAATGCAAATTTTAAAAAATTCAATCACTTGAGTGAAGTATTATGAGCGTCTTTCAAAAAATAATTTTCTATTTGAAAGTAGTTTTTCTAAATTGCCAACGAACTTCCCATACCGTATTATTTTTTAATGATAGCTAAGCAAAGATTCCATTTCAGATAGGCCTACTGGGAAAAATCAAGTAGGCCTATAAGTATGGATGTTTTTTTTTGTGAACGGTATGCCGGTGAGACAAAGCACCCAATCAAATTGCAATTTACTCTGGACCAAGAAATCTCTTATATATATATATATATATATCTAATATATATCTCTTATATGTCTTTGCTCCGGACATTGATTTTTAGCCAAATCGGTTCGACATTTTTTCCGGAAAATAATATTAATAGGCCCAGTATAAAAATCTCTATGAGAATAGCATCAGGAGATATTTTCTAATTGTATTCATCAGATTGAATTGAAATTCTCACAAAATGTGTCTAGTGTATACCTGTTGGGAGTGCGCTGACAGCCGGGTGATTCCTGTGTTCCAGATGGAGGGGCTGGTACGGGAGATGCAGGATCCAGAGCACGGCATTCCTGTGAGGAGTCAGAAGCTATTCCTCACATCCATTCCTTCCGCCTTCATGGGTAAGTTGCGACGAGCTTCATAGAGACTTCCATCCCTCTGCACGACGGAGCTTTGTCTCTCTGTGTCTGTGCCCACTGCGCAGGTCGCACGGTTTGACTGATCGACATGACACGTTTTCTGTACACGCAGACTTGTCCAACTTGGAGCTGTTTAGTTTTTGGGTTATATTGGTTGGAGCATTCCCGAGAAATATCATCTCAAAGTTTTTAAAAATCCCGTGAGATTTGGCCCATAACATTTGATCCCATATTCAGAAATAATTTTTCGCAAAATCAAATATAATATTTAAAATTTTTTAATACAATTTTGAATATCGAAATCATCAAAATTGTGATAAATTTTCGCATCTTTTTAAATGTTTCCACCAAATACATCGCAAGCTGACATTCGTATTTGTTCAATCAAGAAAAACTTCAAAGTGTGGATTGTTTATTTCCAAGTTGGAATGACGGCTTCTCATTGTTCGCCGAGAACATGTATTTTCAGGGATACTCTATTATATAACTGTCATTATACGGGTTTCTATTGACAAATATGTGAGAATATTGAAAACAAGTCAAGCGAGAGATCCAACTGAGAAATACAAAACCAAACAAATATGACGAGACGAGACGAGGGAAGTAATATATAACTACGGTGTGATCTTGAATACCATATAAGAGGAGGAAGAAGAAGAAGGAGAAGAAGAAGAAGGAGGAGGAGGAGGAGGAGGAGGAGGAGGGAGGAGGAGGAGGAGATGGAGGAGGAGAAGGAGGAGGAGAAGGAGAAGGAGGAGGTGGAGGAGAAGAAGAGGAGAGATAGAGGAGGAGGAGAAGAAGAGGAGAGATAGAGGAGATAGAGGAGGAGGAGAAGAAGAGAGATAGAAGAGGAGG
>OZ023328.1:52496092-52721092 GCA_964007535.1 Brachyptera risi
TCCATGAGGTTGTCATGGTGCTATCGCGTCGACAACTTTTCTCAGACAACGTATTGATTTTATGGAGTAACAAGTGCCATTATATGCGAGGTCTAATCTTTCAACTTTCACCCTCTTCTTTTCTCCAAACGGTTCTCTTCTATGTATATATATATATAAATATATATATATATATATATATATATATATATATATATATATATATATATATATATATATATATATATATATATATATATATATATATATATATATATATATATATATATATATATATATATATATATATATATATATATATATATATATATATATATATATATATATATATATATATATATATATATATATATATATATATATATATATATATATATATATATATATATATATATATATATATATATATATATATATATATATATATATATATATATATATATATATATATATATATATATATATATATATATATATATATATATATATATATATATATATATATATATATATATATATATATATATATATATATATATATATATATATATATATATATATATATATATATATATATATATATATATATATATATATATATATATATATATATATATATATATATATATATATATATATATATATATATATATATATATATATATATATATATATATATATATATATATATATATATATATATATATATATATATATATATATATATATATATATATATATATATATATATATATATATATATATATATATATATATATATATATATATATATATATATATATATATATATATATATATATATATATATATATATATATATATATATATATATATATATATATATATATATATATATATATATATATATATATATATATATATATATATATATATATATATATATATATATATATATATATATATATATATATATATATATATATATATATATATATATATATATATATATATATATATATATATATATATATATATATATATATATATATATATATATATATATATATATATATATATATATATATATATGATGAAATAGACATGTTATGCTCGTATAACAGCTGTATGAAACTGTTTGTTGTCTGTAGTAATGTGTTATGTGTTGCAGGTTACGACCTCATTGAGTGGCTCATGGAGCGTCTTGACATCGAAGAATCAGGCAAGTTTCCTCTCATTATAATACCACATACTGACCATTCAAACCCTATCAATACAATGGAGCTGGGCAGAGATCTGAATCAAGATTATTATGTTTCATTTGAATCTAAAAAATAAGACGGAGAGAGAAAAATTGTAGAAAGAGAAGATATCCTCAGATAGCGGATTGAAAATTTCCTAACATGACTTTTGAATCGTTATTTCTTATTCCGTCATTCATGATTTGTCATAATGTTTTGAATGAAATATATTATATGTACTATTTCTTTTGGGTGATAAGATTGCCCTTGTGACCATCTATCACAGTTATGGTATAATTATATTTCATATATTTAGTTTGGTTGGTGGAAAACTACAAGTATTTGGGGGTGGTATTTAATAGGCGTCTAGGGTGGGGGAGTCAGACTGAGAGAATAGTAAAAAAGAGTATAAATGCACTAAACTTTGTAATGAGGCAACTTAGGGGGACAAGTATGGAGATTAAGGAAAAAGCATATTTCTCGTTAGTGCGTCCCATGGTAGAATATGCTAGTTCAGTTTGGGATCCTTATAGATTAGGTGAGATAAGGGATGTGGAAAGGGTTCAAAGGATTGCTGTGAGAAGGGTTACAGGTAGGGTTAGGAGGTGGAAATGGGATGAGAATGAAAGGGGGGAGAGGGTAAGAATGTTGGAGAGTCCAACTGAGATGATGAGAGACCTGGGGTGGCAGAAATTGGAAATACGGAGGAAGGAGGATCGTTTATGTAATTTCTTCAGGGTAATGGAGGGAGAGGGGGGGTGGGGGGAGCTGCATGAGTTGATAAAAAGAAATAAGTCAGGGTATGGAGGTAGGCGGCATTAGATGTCGGTAAATTCTCTTTCTTAAATAGGACAGGTAGGGACTGGAATGGGCTTAGTAGAAATGTTTTTGAAGGGGATGAAATCAGGTTAAAGTTATTCCGTCAGAGGGTTAAGGAGATGGTGGGATAGGGGTACTTAGGGAACTTGCCACCGCGCATTTATGTGCATTTGCAAGAGTTAAATAATAATAATAATAATAATAATATTTAATTTTCTTCTCTTACCATGATAAAAAACTGGATGCTTCAAAAAAACTCAATATTCAGATACGTGCCATGTTAGCGGATAGCAGAAACCGAATCTAAATCACCAGTTGGTACAAACGACTATTAGAAATGTATAATTCTGTTTAATGTATGAATTGATTGGACCAGTTTTCAGCAAAATGTGTTCAAATTAAAAAAACAAGAGAAACCCAGTAGATAAAAGTAAGAAAATCATCCCTTAGTGAATAATAGTTCATTATGATTGAACACGTAATTACACCAACTATTACGAATCCCAACACGAATCATTTCATTTCATTTTTATTTTGATGGTTTATGGTTTGATGGATAACCAAGTCAAGTACCTAATAATTTATTATTATCATTAGTATTTTTTTTTCCCAAAGGACATACACATTTGATGACTTAAATGTAACATATATGGAACGTCAATCATTAAATAAAAACAGTTGCACATGTGAAAAGTCAAAACAAATACAATCTTACATTTCACACATACAATCATTCATACTGTTTCATATACACACATTCATACGTACATTATTACATATAGTCAGTTTAATATAATAAGTATTAATAGATGGCATGATATAAAATAAGATGGATTTATCGAATATAATAATATGAAATATATAAAATATATATAATGGATAGTGAATTGGATTGAATGATAATTAATCTAAAAACTCATTGATACAATAGACGCTGTGCAAAATCAGGAATTTTTAATTTCAGACAAGGCATTTTGAAAAAAGAAATTAAAGCCATATTCTCGTTGTTATTTTGCTCTCACTCGTTTTATAAAACTCATATACGGTGCGTTTTCCTTGTTCAAGATATAAATAAAAAAAATTTGATGCTGCAAAATTCATTTCCATAACTTCAACCATTTCCAAGAATATATGAACCATCTCTCACCTCATTAACTATGCAACATACACTTTGAACACTTTTCAACTTTTCAACTTTGGTTGTTGAACAACACTTTCTCTGGTGGCGTTGCCGAGAATACCTGATGCGATACTTTCATCGTGTGTTGAGGCCTTATTGCAATACATCAAACACAATCCCATCGAGATAACCTTGAGAGAAAATCATTCCCCAAAATACCACCTCAATAGTAAAATAATACATTCAAGTGATTCAATCAATAAACAAATCAATCAAATGTGTTGCTGGAAATTACTATCCTCTTCCTGATCTTTATTTTCTTCTTCTTTGATTCTTTCGTCTCCTTTTATTCCAAATCTTCATTTCTCCTTCTGATAATTATAACATTTGTCTCGGTTAATTTTTTGGCTTCATTTAATTTTATTTGACCGTTTTATTTCATCAATCTTCATTCTGAAATCTATGTATCGTACAACATGTATATTTAATTTGAATATCTACAAGCCCAAACTAGTCGCAGTGGATTATTATTGATCTTGGAACTGAATAGAATTATATTCATTATTATCCAAGCATTTTATCAATAATATTATATTGTAGGTATTGTTATTATAGTTTCCTGTATATTGTATAATTGTGTTTGTATTTATAGCTAATAAAAATTCTAATAAAGACTGGCTAGATATACTACAAAAGCCAAAAGGAATATAAGCAAGTTCCATAGGAGTCCATCGGATACCTACCTTCTTTTATCATAACGTAAAATCAATCGTTTGATTATTATCTATGACTATCAATAACGTAACGGGATAAGCAACAAGGCTTAAGTCCTATCCTTTTAACATTAGACCGTTTTAACCATGATGGAATCAGCGCGCTTTCGTGTACATTTCTGAGATTCGCAATTTCAAATCAAATCACACGTATTAGGCTCGTATTTCAGTGTATAGTACATAATTGTATACTTGCATTGTTTCTGATCTTTCTCGTAGATGATGAGTAATTATCCAGTTATCAAATGGTAAATATAGCAGTGGGGCTCTAAATACTTTTAAAGACGTATTTTAAATTTAGATTGGCCAATTCAAATGAAATTTATTCCAATATTGCTTAATGCAGTTGAGAAGAGCTGGATTCACAGATTGCATTACATCTATTACTTGTATACATAAACACATAATAATACCAGCAAATCATCATAACATTTGTAAGGCAGCATCCCTTTGATATACGCATGGTGCGAAAGGAAAATGCAAAGTTGCTTATCCCGTTACGTTATTAATAGTCGTAGATTATAAGAATGTGTTTTGTGTTGCAGTCGAGGCGGTCCATATCGCCAACCAGCTCTGCCAATACGGTTACTACTTTCCTGTGAGCGACTCCAAGAACCTTGTTGTCAAAGATGACAGTTCCCTCTACCGGTTTCAGGTACGTAGCCCCGCCCCCATTCGTTTTATTCATTCATATTGGTTTAACGACGCACTGCACTGATGACTACGATCTATTGGCGTCGGTGAATGATGTGTAAGATGGTGGGGTGATGAGATGAAAGTTTATCTTAATTGGTGTTTTTTGGTTGGTGGGAAGGAGTCGGTCGTGGCCTGTTGTTAATGAACCATCTCAGTATTGACCTGAACGACAGAAGGAAACCACGATAAAACCCTGTCAGGATGGTCGACCATGACGGGAATCGAACCCCGTCTCCTGAATGACGGTTCAGTGTATTAACCACACAGCCACGCGTGACCATCCAGTCAAGTGGACAAATAGAGATGTTGCTTCAGAATTTCATTTTAAAATGAGAATGTTATTCAAATGGCAGAATTCAATAAAATGATAGATTTAAAATTAATAAATTGATGTCATTGAATTATGACAGTCTTATTCAATCTCTGAAAATCAACCGCCACATGTACCGGCACGTGTAGCTGAGTGGTTAATGCACTCGCTTCATGTGATCCGGAAGGTAAAGGGATATATCGGACCCGGTTCGATCCCCGCCACCGGCCATCTTGACAGGGGTTTTCCGTGGTTTCCCTCTGTAGTCTGGGCTAATACCGGGATGGTTCCCACAATATAGGCCACGACTGCTTCCTTCCCACTATCCTATCCCACCTCTTCACGATAAGAGTCATTCACACACTTGTGAAACCCATGAGGTACAACAAAAACAAATAAACAAACAAAAAAATTGCTCAATTGTTTTAGCTTTATAGTCTTTGTGAAAATAATTGAAAAATAGTTGGGACAATGCTAATCGTTTTTTTTTTTTTTTTTCAAGAAGACATTCATTCTCATGTGGTTTTTCAAAACTTTGGAATGGGTTTTCTCAGAAGTGGTGAAACCGATTGTGCCTCAAGACTATACAGTATCAAACTAGATGATGGCAATTGTGTGTGCCAAGTTTACACTCAATTTGTACTTTCGTATGACTTGGGGAGCATGAAATTTTTTTTTTTGCTGTATCCGTTCCTTTCGAGTACAGTGAAATTGAGTTCTCACTCATCTAATAATGTATAAGTGAATAATTATTTCTTCCAGACGCCGTACTACTGGCCGTGGCAGCACCGCAGCCCTGATAACGTCGAGTACGCCATCTACCTCGCCAAGCGCACGCTTCGTAACAAGCAGCGCCATGGCCTTGAGGAGTACGAGATGGTAAGCGCCGGGCGCAGACTTTCTAGTCTTATCGTTTAGAATCCTGTTTCCAGGACAGGGACGTCGTTAGGGGGTGTAAGGGGGGGCACCCGCCCCACCAATAATTCATCCCTCTTTGAAAGAAAATACATGTTGACCTTCGAATAAACACACAATAAAATATTGCTACTTATTAATATGAATTATATCAGTATTTACTCTACTACCAGTACTGTACCCTTCCTTTTTTTTTCTTTTCGACAATAATCCAATCATTAGATTCCCAAACTGCTTGTAGATCGCAAAAATCACTTGAGAAATGAGCATGTTTAAAAAAATCTCTGTGGAGCTTTGCTGGGAGAAATCACAAAAATTACTTCGGAAATATCTATAATGATTCAATCATTACTTATGAATCGCAAAAATTCTCCTAAGAAATGCCCATATTTCCACCAATTCCCTGCGGGGCTCTGCTGGGGGACTCCCGCCCCCGGACCCCTTTTCACTCGCGGCTTGTAAACAGCTGGGCGGTAATTTTATTGATGTAACTAGTTATGTGAAAGCCCTAAAAACTGGATTATGAATTATCTATTTTGATATTATAGTAAATATTGTTTGGTCAGAATACACATCAGCAATGGACACCAGTATAGTAAATACTTCTATACGTATTATTATTATTATCATTTTAATAATCCGAATAATAATTATATTAACCAATTAAGGTTATTCAGATGTGAAATATTTTTAATACTAGAAAAATGCAGCATATTAAATGCATTGTAATATTAACGATATACTGCAAACAATGGTAAAGATGTACACCGCCTTAATTTTGAATCTATTACGGTAGGTAACTGCCTCCCAGATTCACCTATTGATAATCTCAATAATTCCACAACGGGATTGGTTCTACCTGTTAATTATTTTTCAATACTTACTATACTGTAATAGACTTTTTAATAACTTTAATTGATGTAAAAAAGAATACAAAATAATTTTCATATTTAAAACAACCAAACAAATTTATGTGAAACTTTGAAATAATGTGTATCATTCATGTACTTAATTTCCGTAGAAATTTGAATTTGTTCAGAGAAAATATTTGTTTTATTTTTACCACTCTGGGTTATTGAAGGGGTTTTCAAAACGTTGAAATTATTTTTCTCAAAAGTGTTTCGACTAATTGCGCCTCAAAACTATACAGTATTTCATACATTAAATTATGTCTATGCCAAGTTTCATTAAAATTTCCGTTTAACCTGTGAAGCACGAATAATAATAAAAATTAATAAATATCATAAAATTAAGTCTTTGCTTCGCTCGTCCAATGACTCACTCTGTCAATATTTGTATTTTGTTTTTATACTGTTCGCTACAATCGCGCACGTTTGCACGGCGGCAGTTGTTTCTCATCCCCAATTCTCCTCTTGAACTCTTCAACAAGTGTTTTCTATTCCAGGAATCACTCAACAGTCTGAAGAAGACTTTGCAGAACAAATGGGACTTCATAAGCATGCAAGCAGAGGAGCAGGTGAGTAAACAAAACCCAACAAAACAAACAGCAAGCCTGACAGATAAGATTAGTAGATTATAAAAAACTTGATTTGAGATAATAGGCCTACAAAATAATAACTCGGAACATATTTAATATGTGTGTGTTTTAAGGAACTGTAATCACAAACTCAGTTAAAACATTGAATTACTATTCTGTTGAATAATATAAAAATTCAAAATATTTTTTGTTTTTGTTGACTTCATCTCAGTAGAGCCTATCATAACAAGTTCAAATGCTCTAGATTCAAAATGTTGATATTGAAACACAGGAAAAAAAATTTAAAATTCAAATTGAGATTGTTAAACACAGTAAGAACGTTTCTTTCTCTTCCAAACAAGGTGCGTCTGGCGAAAGACCGCAAGAAAGGCGATAAGATCGTGAGCGACAGTCAGGAACGAGCGTACTGGAGGGTCTACAGAACGCCGCCGGGCTACCTCAACTGTCTGGAGCCATCGCCCGTGCCCAATCGGACCCGCGGAGCCAGCCGGCTGAAGAAGAGGACGCAGGAGGACTTGAAACGAGAGGTGAGCACATCCAGTGGAGTGAGTCGTGAGGTTTGAAAGCGCTTCGACAGCGAGATCATTTCACTCCTGTGTTCGTGTCTGCATGTTCTCTTTGCAATGGTTGTCAATCTATTTGAATGTTGTAAACATATGGAGGAAGTGGGGAAGAAAGAGAAAAAGTAAGAGATCATATAAAATAAAATAAAAGAAGATGATAGACGAGGAGAAAAGTGACAAGAAAATGCAATAAAATACAATACAAAAAAACTCAAGGTTCAGTACTTCCTCCCTATATTCCAGCCACCAAAAGGCTGTTACTCGACCGAGACGGTCCGAACTTAGTCTGGACCCAATCCAGTCAGAATCCTGGACAACTCGTTTTTCCGTTTCTACAGGTCGATTTCTTACGAAGCTGTTTGGTCCGCACACGAGTGAAAGTGTCCCAAGCTCTCGACAACTTGATTCAACATTGCGATACGTACACCGAGTATGATCCGTTCATGACGGCAGCTCAACCGTCCAATCCCTGGGTCACCGAGGATCCTGCGTTCTGGCAACTCAACGGCCCTCTGTAAGCAAAACTGCATGTTACAATCTGTAGTTGTTACGCTTGTTACATTGATAAATTACATTTCTACATATATATTACTATTAGGGATAACTTCGGTTAACCGAGAACCGGTTCTGAATCGGTTCTGAAATACAGAATCGATCCCTTCTGTGATAATTTTTTAAATTATTCATCATGTTGATTGAGTTATTATTGATGGATGTTTTTTGAGTGTGTTGTCGCAATATAAATTGTATAGATATACATACTAGTTAGGCGTGCATTATTTATTTGTCTTTTCTCCTCCACGCGCAGTAAAACGCAAAAAGTGTCCTACCACTGCTTTGTTTTGTTAGAAGAGATGTTGATAGGCTGAAAGATAACCGAATGAAATGATGACGCCTAAAAACAAGAAATAAACTTGCGCCAATGTGAGAGAGCGTCTAGATGAAAGTTTACTCTCATTTCCGATCAAAAAATGTCGGAGAATCGGTTCTGTAATTCAGTTATCTGGTTCTGATTTTCTGGAACCAACCTAATTTATATATATACATAGGGCCTACATATTACATTTTTATTAACAATTATGCTGCTTCCCCCCCCCCCCTCCCTCCCCAAAGTTTCAAAGTTCACACCTGCCTGCAAACACCCTGTTAATAATACAGCTACTTTGACAGATATTTTTCATTGGTCCTTGCTCGTCGTTAACCTTCAGTAACGTTGCGTAATAAAGTGGAGACTCTGACGCCAGAACATTTTACCATCATCATTCAGAACGTTCAGAATGTCGTTAACGTTCAATAGTAGTAGTAGTAAAGTGTTCATTCCTTTAACCCTCTTTCGAGGAAATCGGTACGCAATCTCGTCAAATACACAGTCTCGTACACTAAACAGTTGTTTCTAAATTGTCTCGTGTAACAGAGTGGAGACTTTGACGTCAGAACATTTTATTGTTATCATTCAGAACGTGTAGAATCTCGTTAATGTTCAGTCTTGTACACTGGACAGATGTTTCCATTGTTCTGTGTGACAGGGTGGAGATTCTGACGGAGAAGAGAGTGAGGCGGTGGGCGCTGTCGATGGAAGAGCTGGTCACCGATCCGACTGGCCTGCAGGAATTCACCAACTACCTGCGCAAGGAATACAGCCACGAGAACATACGGTACTGGACCGCCGTCAACGACCTGAGGCGGAGCTCGCAGTCGCAGATCCAGCACAAAGTCAGAGAAATCTTCGAGTGAGTCTATACTATACATAGTAGTAGTAGTAGTAGTAGTAGTAGTAGTAGTAGTAGTAGATATTTATTCAGCATTATTGCCAATTCACAAGGTTAAATACATGACAAAAATCAACTACCATTAACATCAATCAACAGTTACAAAATTAAATACATATCTAAAAATACAATTACACAGTGGAATACATAACTAAAAATATAATTCAATTAACAATTGAGAAAAAAATACAAAGATACAAAAATACAAATAGAACATGTTTGCCACCCTCGGTAGCTCGGTCAGCTGAGGCACCGCTTCAGAAACTGAAGTCACCGTTGGGCGTGGGTTCGAGTCTCGCATAAGGCATGGGTTTTTGTAAACGTCCTTTCACTTATCATCACTTCATAATTTCATTATCATCCACTCATTCGTACCCCCGTATAACCTAGCTATTGGTGGGGTCGTTAAGCAAACAATAATCAGAACATGTTTTTATGATGTTTCAACTGAACAGGGTTAAAGAAATGAAGCGAGTAGAAATAACGTGGTGAATTAATGGTTAATCAGTTTGGTCCCAGTATTTGACCACCTCATAAGCATTAGTTTTCCTTCTTTTATCAGTATACAACAACTTTTTCTAAAGGTACCTATTCACATTTTTTTCTTGTCTGATCTTAAGAGGGATCCTATTGAATATTCTTGTACTAATATTTACTCAGTTCTGTGTGTGTGTGTGTGTAGTCAACCAAATTTGTAAGTAAAACAATATTACAAGAATGTGTAACTAATATGTATGATTATTGCCACGGGCTGTGCTTTGGATATAATGTATTGTGCCACAGCATTATTAGATATGACATCCTAATCTTATTATCCCATATTATTTAAATAATCAATTTATAAATTCATATACTTTTGTCATATTTGCAATACGATCCCAGATTACCAGTAGGCCTATATATTGAAAATATAAAATAATTTTAAAAAATGTATGGATGTGATATAAAAATAAAATGAGCCTATATAATTTTTTTTTTTTTTATAACATCGAAACGATACAAAATCATTGTTCCCCAATTAAGGCTATGGATGATATATAAGCCTATATAATAGTGATGAAAAGTGGTAACCCAAGTTATTGAAATTTTGTCATGAGAATTTTCGAATCCCACATAACACAGTTCCATTTTCATCCCAGATAAAATGTATTTCCGATCATGTTCATCAAGACATCTCCTTTCAACGGAATTATTCAAATTTCAGATTTGATATATTAATGACAACTTTAGGACAATTAGACAATAAATTGATTGTTTTATCGAGTTCTGTCATGCCCCTGATGGTTACAGACTGGTATAGTGTACTTCATAATGTATTATAAATTAATACATCAATAAATCAACGTGGTAAGCTGCTGGTTAATCAAAGTATCACCTTACTCTTTTTTTTTTTTTTAAATAATATTGGAACATGATACAAAATCATTGTTTTCCAATTAAGGCTATATATGGAAGGTAAAATCATTTGGACGGGGCACCACAAGGGCGATCTCACCACCTCATTTTAATTATTTGAAACCAATGAACTTCAACACCAGAACTGCGCTGTCTGTAACCATGATTTTCTGCCACAGATAAAAGTATTTAATTCCCGAAAACTCTAGAACACATTATAAGTAAAAACTGTTTGTGATATATCTGGACATTACCAGCATTGGTATTGATAGTAAACAAAACACACAAATATTTATATTTTCCACTTTGAACTGAAATTTTACTTATCCACATCTTACTGAAATATCTGCAATGTTTTCCAGTGAGTTCTTGGCCCCGGGTGCCCCGTGCGAGATCAACATAGACGGTAAAACGATGGAACGAGTACACCAAGGGTTGCGTAATCCGTCTCGGTTCACGTTCGACTCGGCTGCCGAGCACGTCTACACGTTACTCTTGAAGAAAGATTGCTACCCGAGGTTTATCAGATCCGAGCATTATAAGAACTTGCTGGCTAACGGAATCCAGCCGCTCCAGAAGAAAAGGTTTGTACCGCAGATAGAGTTGTTCATTCTTCTTTCATAGATTTAATAATGAGGAAATGAAAATGGCACTCTTGGCAGTTCGATCAGCTGAGATACCGCTTCGGAAACTGAAGTAGTAATTCGTTTAGTAAGTCACCGTTGGGCGAGGGTTCGAGTCCCGCATAAGGCATGGTTTTTTGTAAATGTCCTTTCACTTATCATCACTTCATAGTTTCATAATCAGCTGCTCATTCGTACCCCCGTATAACCTAGCTGTTGGTGGGGTCGTTAAGCAAGCAATAATCATCATCAGGAAATGAAAATTCCAAGCTCCAAATAACAATGTTCGTTTAAATTCAGATTTAATTATGTTTAATTAATTGATTGATTAATTACATATTTTTGGTATAACCCCCACAATATATTCACTGTTATAATGAATTTGAAATACTTGATTGATTTGATATTTGATATTTGAATATTTGGATATTGATATTTGAATTTGAATATTTGATATTGATTAATTTGATCCTGATATTCAATCAAATATATGCTTTCAATGCGTTTTCTTTGTTATTTCCCTTCCAATTGTTGCAAAAATCACTGAAAATGTGTCCAATGGTTGTTTTCATATTCAATGAAAATTTTAGAGCTTTTGAAGAATTTCTGTTTTTCAAGTATTTTACCTTTGGATTATTCTTACAGGTATTTTTGTAAATTGACAATTTTTTCCGAGATGACCGTCCAACCAATTTCTCCTTGAAACAATCTCCACGTATTCTGGTATGACGCCAATGTGCAGAAAAAGTTTCGAGTCGATCTTTTTTTCCTGACCTGTATAATGCCACGAACCCCCAAAAAAACACGTATTTTTGTATTATTATTATTTATGAAACCAGATAACCAACTCAGTTGGGCCTGGGGGTGTTTCCCTCGTTGTTCACTAGGGCAGCCTTCTCAGTTCTCGGTTGCTGCCATTTCCGAGACTCGCATCTACTCCCCCCTCTTCTTTTTCTTCCTCTTCACAACTCATATCTCCTGCAACTCTTTCTCTCCCAACAAACTTCCTCTACCATTCTCTATTCTCCCACCGTTTCTCTTCTTCCACTTTCCTCCATTCCTCCCCTCGATTCGTTACTCCATTCACAACTCCGTGCTGCCACCTTTCTCTCGGTCTCTCCCAACTCTCTGCCTGGTCATCTAGAAAGAATGTATAAAAAATAAAAACAGAGCCCAATTTTTTTCTGGCATGTAGATTGAAAGTCTTTACTACGCTCATCTGAAAACACTCAGTTATGATTTTTTCATTGTGCAGGTTTTTTGGCTTTGGAGGCGGTGCGGCCAAGAAGAAGTCATCGACGACGTCCGCCCCCAACTCTACCGGGTTGCTCCAACAGACGATGGGCCAGTCGCTGCAGTCGCAAGGCACCGGCCAGCTGGCGCGGAGGCGGGGCAGCGAGCGGAGCCTCAGCGGGTCCGTGCACGAGCTGGCCGTGTCGGGCGTGAGAGAAGTCACCACTCGGGTGTCGCACTCGCACAGTCAGTCCAATCTAAGTGACATTCCATACAGGTACGCTTGACATCAGTTCCACGCAGTTAAGTATGACAAACTGTCGTTACATCCAACGAACATTTTTTTTATGATCAGATACATTTTGATTCGAGATTCATGTTGATAAAGTGGAGCCGCCCTGACGCGTTATACGACGTTTTTCACTTCACGACATTTTTTACTTTGGGACTTTTTTTTTTCTTTTCCATTTATCATCAATCATCATTCACTCATTCACATTCTTATATCAATTTTAGTACTCATACAATGATATTATTCACAAAGTATGAATAAATGAATAAATTAATAAATGAACCGAGGTCTGGACATTGCCTTACAGCAATTAATATTGATTAATTTCTTCAATATGTTTCCCAATATCACGTGTTTTTTTTAATACATTCAAAATTTTGATCCCAGAAGTCACAAATTTGTGTTACCATGTTTTCAAAATACCTTTGGTGAATTTTGAAAAAAAAATCCAGTAAAGCCCGTCGTTAGTATTTACTATTTTGGATGCTGGAAGTCAGTATGACAAACATCCCAATGCTATTATACAATTACTGCATATAGCTTTGAAAATATCTGTGATATAAGTTTTGAGCAAAGAAATATCTGGAAATACCCAATAGTATATACAATTAACATTAAATTCTTCACATATATTGCATACATAAATCACGTATATAGGCTAATTACAATTAATCAACATTCAATTTTCTATTTTTTTATAAGGATCCTTACTTAAGAGTCCACGGGAGTCGATTTAGCGAAATATCAGTTTCTTGGTGATAAGTTTTGTATGGTATGAGATATCAAAATTCTAATACGCGAGAAACACAGATAATTGTAATAGCTTCAAGATGATATAATTTATAACTATTCAAGTCATATCGCCCAACTGTGAAGCGTATACAGCTAAAAAAACACGTTATCTAGCTGTTGACGCTTCACAGTTATGCAACGTGACTTAAATAGTCTTAACTTATATCATCTTGAAGCTATTATAATTAACTGTGTTTCTTGCGTACTAGAATTTTTATATCTCATACCGTTCAAAACTTATCACCAGAATCTGATATTTTGCTAAATTGACTCCTGTGAACTCTTATTCATATATGCATGGCCCGGAGTCAGGTTAGAATTTCTATCGATGGAAACATTGCGATATCAATCAATCCTAGAAGCCATCAGAAGCTGCTTGTACGCTGCTATTATTAACCTAAAGAACTTGTAGTGGAAAAGAATATTGTGCAATTTACAGCAGAGACAGTGAGAAACTATATTGTAAGCTGTTGCTACTTTTAGCCAACTATGTGGAATTTAGGAGCTCCTTCTGTCGTTACTTTTACCGGCGAACACGGGTCATCTCCAGATTAACCACATAAACTCTCCGCCCGTTAATCCACGTCATTTCTCCACTTAATACACAGGCCTACTGATAACTATTGTTTTGTGACGTAGTTCTTGAAATCAAATGTTCATTGGATGTTTCTAACGGCATGATAGCAATCAGTCCCGCGCTCCTAATTGGTACGTAGATGTAATAATAGGCTATCAGCTGTGATAGATGTGTGGCTATACATCTAGAAGGCATTGGGAGGATTTTCAATGTCACAACAATGCTCGATACTGAAGTTCATTGTTGTGTACAACGGAACCACGATGCAGTGATACCAACAGACTTCATCATAATATAAACAAGGTGTACCAACTCCCATACTGATAACATGACCAGTATTCGTGCTTTCTTGTGGACAAGTCAGAGCCAAAGGTCCCGCTTGTCTGACGCGATTTACCGTAGATTCAGAACTAGGTGTAGATTAGAGTGGCTACGGTACCAGTGGCATTGTTGAACTTACAAAATCTATCATTTCTGTGCAAAACAAATGCCACTGCTAGCACGATTATCTACTGAGCCGTGTATAGTTTGATGTAAAAGCGATAGTTGCGCTACAGACAATTGGGACCAGAGCACAGATTCTGATCCCCGAAATACTTCACTTTGAAAAAGCGAGTGGGTACTGGAAAGTGGGGTGACTTTGACCCACTAGTGTGACTTTGTCCTTTTGTTGGGAAAAGTTTCAAACTGCTACAAATGAAAAAGTTTTAATTTTATCGTAACCATTTTTTTTGGTATCTCAATAGATACGTATCAGAATCAAAATACGTATCAAAATAGATACGATAAAATTGAAACTTTCTCCAACATAAGGACAAAGTCACACCACTTTATCGGTATGCCTTCTTTATATTATGTTCAAGTCTTTTGGTATTACTACATCGTGACTGAACTGAATGTGCTGCCATCTAGTATCACGGTCCACCTTAGAACAGTTAGTCTTTACCATGTTTGCTGGCTATGAACTTCTTATGATATGTTGCAATTAGTTTAATAGACGCTATGCTATGCTTATTAGCAGCTCAATCAATTATTTGCTGACATATTTTGTTTTTGTTTGAATTATGAATTCCGCTCTTATTTGGCTGGTTAATTTTCAGGGGAGATCTGCCATGTCAGTCGCAAGCATCTTCGATCGTTTGGTCTAGTCTGTAAGTTGATCGGTGTCCTTTCGTTTCAGTGTATTATTACGTTATTTTTCATATTCTAGGTGTTGTGCGATTCAATGTGGTCCTCTCTTCATTGTTATTGTAGACTACAGTTTGTGAAAATCTGATCTTGTAAACAAAAATGTACACATTTCTACATTGTTTATCATTTGTTCTGAATGTTGGTAACAATACCACCATTACTCGTTACGTAACTATTATTAATATTTAATCAGTAGTTATTTCAGGGTTGAGTGAGGACAGAATTTTTAGAAATTATTTTGACCGTTCCACATATTCATGAACGACTGATACAAACGACTGAGGGAAACTTAATGAATGTGAAACCTATATGAAGCCTAAATCGAAACCTGGTCTCCTGAATGACTCTTCAGTTCATTTCCTCTATTGAGGCACTTTTTGAAGTACTCAAAATTTACTTTTATTTTTTTCAAGTACTTTATCGGAACTCTTAGATCCTGAAGATGCGTTAGTTTTTCCATTTCCATTATCCCCGTGTATTGAGGTAAGGGAAAAACGGCTGAAGTAGATGGGTGTAAAATGGGTGGGGGGCAAAAAATGTTGAAGGAATGTAACGGCCCAGAAATTAGTCTAATGGTAGTAAATTGTAGAAGCTTGGCAAATAAGGTGGATGAATTCAGGACGCTGTTAGAATTGTATCAGCCAGAAGTGGTGGTGGCAGTGGAGACATGGCTAGGAGAGGGGTTTACAGAAGGTGAATTAACTGTAGATGGTTACACTCTGCACAGGAGAGATAGGGATAGGCACGGAGGGGGTGTAATGGTAGCAGTTAAAAGAGGAATCCAAGGGACGTTGCTCTGGAAAGAAGAGGAGGTAGAGATGATGGGTATGAGGATAATGGTAGGCAGGCAGTCTCTTGAAGTAATCGCGGCATATAGGCCTCCGGGGGGGGATTTAGGATTGCTTCATCGTTTGGAGGATAGGCTTAGTGCTAGGGATAATGTAGAGAGCTTAATTATAGCGGGAGATTTAAACATGCCTAATGTACGGTGGGAGGTAGGAGGTACAGAACATGGGAGGGGAGTAGTGCAAAATATTGTTACGGGTATATTAAATGAAGGTTTTCATCAGGTTGTGGAGGAGGGAACTAGGAGTAAAAGGCTAGGGGGAACTAATATTCTAGACGTAGTGTTAGTAAGGCCAATAGAGTTGTGGGCGAGGACGGTGGTAGTTGAAGGCATCAGTGATCATCGAATACCCATAGTCAGTTTAGCATTAGCTCCGGTTCAAACTAAAAACGTTGGGAAGAAAGTTTGGGGTTACAAAAGGGTGCAGGCAAGGGAGGTTCGAAAAGCTTTTGAGGATAGGTTTGAGAAGTGGTGCGAGATAGACATGGATGATATTGAAGGGCTGTGGTTCAATTTTCAGAAAATATATGAAGAGGTTAGGGATAAGTTGGTTCCCTATAAGGTGCTACAGGCAAATGCAGATCCGGCTTACTATAATAGTACGGTTAGGAGGCTTAAGAGGAGGGGTAGAAAGATGAGTAGGAAGTGGAGGGCGTCAGGGGAGGGAAAGGAGGTGGTCCAGGAACTAAGGCGGGAATTAAACAGGGCTAAGAGGGAGGCAAAAGAAAGATTCATGGGGGATATGTTCAATGAACGTGATGTGCAAGGTAGCTGGAATAGAATGTATAGGTTTGTTTCTAGTCAGAAAGGTAGTGGCAGGGAGTTGCCAACTTTAGTTGATCAGGTAGGGAATGAATGGAAAACGGACATAGAGAAGGCAGCAGCTTTAAATAGATTCTATGGGGAAGTGTTCAATGCAAATGGAATTATGGGGGAGGAGGAAGCAATAGAGGGGGATGGGGAGGAGGTTCTGCTTACAGAGAGAGAAGTGTGGAATGTATTAAGGAAACTTAAAAGTGGGAAGTCGCCAGGCATAGATGGGGTGCAAAGCGATCTACTGAAATTAGCGGGTAGGGGAGTTGTAGGTTATTTGCTAAGGTTGTTTCAAGCTTCACTCACAGCAGGTAGAGTACCGCAAGTTTGGAAAAAAGCGGAGGTGGTTCCAATTTCAAAGGGAGGGCAAAGGGGTAGGGTAGACAACTACAGGGGAATTAGTTTAACATCGCATGTGTGTAAGATAATGGAAAGGGTGGTTATAAAGAGAGTAGTGGAGAAGGTAGATGAAAGAAGGAGTATTTCAGAAGTGCAGCATGGGTTTAGGAAGGGTTATTCATGTGAGACGCAGTTGTTAGGTTTTGCAGAAGAGTTGGCTGGGGTAGTTGATAGGGGGGGACGTGTTGATGCAGTGTTTTTAGATTTCGAGAAGGCTTTTGATAAGGTAGATCACAATATATTATTAGGGAAGTTAAAAATGTCCGTTGGGAATGCTGGGTTGGTTAATTGGATTGGAAACTTTCTTCAGGATAGAGTGCAAAGAGTTCGGGTGGGTTCAGAGGTTTCAAGTGAGACTAAGGTTACGTCAGGAGTTCCACAGGGTAGTGTGTTGGGTCCCTTATTGTTTGATTTATATATAGATGATCTGACTAGTGTTGTTGATTCGAAAATAAGGTTATTTGCAGATGATTGTGTGTTATATAGGGAAATCATTACAGAGGAGGATGTAGTAGCTCTTCAGGTAGATTTAGCGGCAATTAATCGTTGGGTTCAGTCAAATAAGATGGGGTTGAATACAGGAAAGTGCAAGTTAGTCACATTCGGTAAGAGAAACATAAGGACAGATGTAGTGTATGAGGTAGGAGGGAAGACGCTGGAGTTGGTGGAAAACTACAAGTATTTGGGGGTGGTATTTGATAGGCGTCTAGGGTGGGGGAGTCAGATTGAGAGAATAGTAAAAAAGAGTATAAATGCACTAAACTTTGTAATGAGGCAACTTAGGGGGGCAGGTATGGAGATTAAGGAAAAAGCATATTTCTCGTTAGTGCGTCCCATGGTAGAATATGCTAGTTCAGTTTGGGATCCTTATAGATTAGGTGAGATAAGGGATGTGGAAAGGGTTCAAAGGATTGCTGTGAGAAGGGTTACAGGTAGGGTTAGGAGGTGGAAATGGGATGAGAATGAAAGGGGAGAGAGGGTAAGAATGTTGGAGAGTCCAACTGAGATGATGAGAGACCTGGGGTGGCAGAAATTGGAAATACGGAGGAAGGAGGATCGTTTATGTAATTTCTTCAGGGTAATGGAGGGAGAGGGGGGGTGGGGGGAGCTGCATGAGTTGATAAAAAGAAATAAGTCAGGGTATGGAGGTAGGCGGGGTCATGATAGAGCGGTAGTCATAAAGGGGGCTACATTAGATGTCGGTAAATTCTCTTTCTTAAATAGGACAGGTAGGGACTGGAATGGGCTTAGTAGAAATGTTTTTGAAGGGGATGACATCAGGTTAAAGTTATTCCGTCAGAGGGTTAAGGAGATGGTGGGATAGGGGTACTTAGGGAACTTGCCACCGCGCATTTATGTGCATTTGCAAGAGTTAAATAATAATAATAATTTACATAGTTGATTATAAAGTTATCACTTATTATTACATATAAACTTCAGTTTCAACTTTCAAGTTTAATGATATTTCAAGGTGGGCTGAATGAAAGATATCCTCTGAAACAAGAATAATTATTAGGTTGGTATTAGGTTGTTACCCTTGAGACTGTTCCATTTTCAAATGTAGCGCAGTATATTCTGCTCATTGTTCAATGTTCCGTTTATTTGTGCATTTGATCTGTTTTATTATTGTTGTTCATCTATATTGTTGTTGCTTCTAAATGCACGTAAATGGTTTTTTGTTCTGTTGGTACATTGCTATTGTAGATATGCTGATATGTATTGTATACTGGTGTAAAATAAATGCTTATTGTTATATTTAATAATTACCTATTTGTGTGGTACAGTAAATGTGTCAAATGAATTGCGGTAAATCAACCTACATCAAAAGATACAAACATAATTCAGTAATTAATTAAGGAAACGGGAATATTTCTCTCCTTGCAGAGATCCTCCGGGTGGCACAACATCAGCCGACGGTAGCTTTTCCGTTCCTGATAAGACGGCCGTTATCCCCGAAGGTCCAAAAGACGACGTCTGCCCCTGGGATTCTGCAGCCGAACCCGCAACCAGCAACACGCAAGAAGCCGAGAAGAACGTCCCTAGCTCGTCGACTGCAAGCGAAGATGTCGTAGGTTTGAAATCGTCTCGCAAGAACTCGTCTCAGTTTGATTCCGGCAGCTCTTCATCCGATATAAGTATCGCGATAGCCGACGTGTCCAACAGGCTTCGAAAGACGTGCGTTTTGCAGCAGGATAGCACGACCCCTCCTGAACCCGATAAAGCCGTTCGCAGTACTTCCGAAGAGCGCGTCATCGCTCGGATTCAAACGGTGAGGAAATACTCTACCGTTTCTATCGGACGACCCGCTACGGACTCGCGTAGATCTTCCGTCACAACGAAGCTTGCCGACACTAGCCGGCCATCGGTGTCTTCCTCAGAGGATATTGCCCCTCAGTGTTCTATCGAAAGCGTACCAGTGGTGCATAGTGACAAGAACAATAAAGGTGATTTAGAAACATGTCATACGACAAATAAAAAGTCCAGTAGTGGACGTAAAAAGTCTACAGCGTCGTCGGCACCGCTGATAAGTGTCAGTTCGGTGTCGGACGACGTCATTGACAATACCAGTGAGCCGTTAATTGCGGAAGAGCCAGCCGTGGCGACGTCGATTGGCGCGGACGGTGCTGCTCCGACCGGTGAACCTCCTATCGAGAAGCTCACCGACGTTTGCCCGTGGGAGGACGAGTAAGTAACTTAACCGATAGTAAACGCAGAGCATTACTATTTGACCACATTTCATGATACATTTTTGTTTTCTTCTTGACAGGGAAAACTGTAAAGTGGATACCCCATTTGTCAAGACATATTCAACATTGGGCTATTTGTAAGACCGTCGATATTAGAAATAACTGGATGCCCCGTCTTTCTCAACTTATAAATCAAATTAATCAATTTAAAATATAAATATCCTTTCACATGTTGTTGAATTCTACACTTACTTCTACGGCACTTATCGTTGATGGATTTCGTCCCAAATCTTTCGACTTTTCAAGAGATCTTCCATTCAAATTCATCTTATCCACTCATTCCTCCGAATGATTCCAATTGGCATTCAGATAAGAGAATGATGTATGGTGTCAATGTGTACGGCGGTTGGTTTGAGGTTGAGAGCGAAGGGTGGAGACGAGTTGAATGCAGCCTGCCGTTTTGTAATGCCAGCTAAGACTCGAGCCAGGTCTACGACGGGGAAGCACTATCGGTACTGACGAGCTGACAAACCTGAGCCCTTGGTATGCCGTAGTCTGATGGACAATCGCTACCCGTCGTAAACCTTCCTTGCATGCCGCATTACCAAGCGGCAGGTCAACAGTAGCACATCGCGGCCACGGCAGTGTTCAAATTATTTATTCTCGGTTCATTACGGCAGAGTTTTATCGATGATAATTTCAATGACCTGCAAAACGGTAAGCAACTAGCCATATTTAATCAATTTGGTAACGCTTTTACTGCTTCGAAATTCAATCATTGTAATATTGAATTATCACAATTCCAATGAAAGCAACTCTTAAAAGTCAGTAGCTGCAAATTAATTTACTATAATATTATAAATGTTCTTATAATCCAGTATAATATAACAAACTCTTATTATTCGCATGTGTATAATAATAATTACTAACTGTATGATTGTTGTCTACAATGAAATTAAAAACTTGGGTAGGCTACATTTTCCCCCCTCAAAAAAATGAAAAAAAAAAATAATAGGTGTTCTAAATGTGTCAGTGTGAGAGTGTCATAAGATAATCTAATAATATTTATCATAGTGTTCAATGTCATATTCATATTATATAGGGATACTAATGCAGCTACTAGCTTTCTATAACACTGAACCCTTTTGTCGATGGGCTTTGGTACGCGGTCCGAGGAAATAAAAGTCAACTGACGTACACATGGGCATCATAATCACTCTTTTTGATGATGCATACAAATGTTCCAATCTCATTACTTCTCATCAGTTCAACGAGCAGATCCCCCGAGGCACAACCACACCCACGTCATTCGATCTGATGCCAAAGATAGTAAGTGTATTAAAACAACAACAACAACGATAATTCATTCGTACCGATCCAGTGGTATTCTGAAAAATTTATACACCAAACGCAAACTGCTAACCGAACGTAAAACAAGAAAGTTCAACGTTATCTCTCTCTATTCATTATCTTCGACTTATTGAATTTGATAAACTTTGCGAAATATAATATTGGATCTAAATAGAAATCTTTCAAGATATTTTTGACATCTGGAGGTGGAATGTAGTAGTCTTTATAGTGTGATCAAGTTACGTGTTGGTTGAAGAAGAAGAATTCGAGACGCCCGCGGACGGAGGAAGTGGTTGTGCTCAATCAATGACTGTACAATATGTTAATGCTCACTTGGGAAGAGACAGAAAATACTATAAATGTGTAATAATAATAGAATTACAATAACAGATATTTTAAACATAAAATTGAAGAAATCACTTTGTTTCAAGAGTAGTTCAAACCGTTGTTAGGTTGTTAGGTAGCGACGTTGAGCGAACCTCCATGTTGAGTATGGATGGTTACAAAAACATTGTAACTTGTTATATTAAATATTTGAATTGTCACTGTTGAAAAAATGTTAAATTAAAATTGTGACTTGTTTGCTAAGAAAAATGATATCCGTTATAATCGTAGATTAATTAGCCAACATTTTAAGAGACTTTTGAATATCTGGTAACGTTGTGAGAGAGATTGATATGTTCCAGTTTCAGAAACATGTGAACATTTTACCAGTGAGTAGTTTGGAATTTGGCTGGCATTTAACATTTTTGCACTGTTATTGAACAAAAAATGAATATTTGATTTGATGTATAATTATTCATGAAATTCACATTTATTGAATAATTTGGGGTCATCAACAAGTCAGCTGGATATATAAAATCATATTTTAATACCAGCTATTCACTAGACTTTTAACTTCACAATGGCTGCCAAACCAGACGATTCATTGATGCGTGAGAAATCTAGACATTATTTCTTATTTTGATTAGCTTCAACTTGTTACGACTTACGCTTAACGTGTTTGATTGATAAAACAAACGTAACACAAACAACGCGCACCTAGTTCTGTATAACAATCACTAGGTCTGCATTTCAGATGGCTCTAAACAATCTTTCGTTTGGGTCGTTCACACTGTAACAAATACTTGGTAAACTATAAACGAATAACTTGTAAATTATATATGATTTTTAATATTATTGTAAAATAGAAATTGATCTCAGTGGACCAAAATGTGTTATATAGGCCATATGCTTTCGAACTTTAAGTTTCTTGTTTCTATTGATAGTAAATAGGTAATGATGAGGTCTAGTCACTGAAAAAAAAAATATTATGATTAAGTTACCATACTATTTCAGCTAACATAGCGTAACATTAACCACTCGAGGTGAAATTGTAACGAAATACTACATGTGTTGATTATTATAATGAAATTGTTTGTCAGGATATATTTTACATAGTTGCAAACTAAAATTGTTCTCAATACTGCCTCAGAGGTAATCTTGTATATGTATATTGTTTTACAGAATATTCTATACTATTTTAGAATGTAATTGACTGTGTTAAATTGATGTGCACTATTTAACTAGAGAGGAAATCTATACTGTAATAACTACTGTAATATTTAATGCAAAAAATAATTTCGATCTACAATGACAGTGGCACATTTAATTAACAAACTATATAGGCCTATATAAAAAGCTTCCATTATTCAAAATGTGAATTGTAATTTCATTCGATCCTCAAATTGCAGATTTTCATAACTACTCGATGGGGTGTATTGATTTGATAAAAAATATCTCCTTTATAATTTCTGCCAGAACACTTGATCTTAAGGTTAGTATCGCTGCCATACTATTCACATTCTGCTACTAAAACTATCGATGTTCCCCATATAGCAAAATAAACAGCTTGCCGCCCCCTGAGTTTTATTGTTAAAACATTTATGTAATATTTTGGTATGATCCAGCACAGTTGGACTTCTGCGGTGCAGCAGACTAATGTATGTACTACGTGCTAGTTGCAAGCAATGGTGTTGTCTAATCAAACTCAATTTCCATCCTTCAATAATTGATTAATTAATTATTAATTACCCCAAAAAAAAAACAGTTTCATTAAATTGAAATTATAAAAATGAATGTAGTTTTTTTATGAACGCACAAACCCTTGACAAGGATTTTTTTTAAATCACAGCTTTCAGTTTGCATGTTTGTGATTGATAAATAACACTTTTATTTTCTAGTTCCATTACGAATGTCACCCAAGTTTAATTAATTATCACCTAATCCAGCAAATAAATACCCATCACTTGAATAAATTCCAAAAAACATATTTCTGATACACCCATGGGCTTGTCTATAAATTAGTATCAATTTAAATTATTTCTATGAAATCGTAGACCTATAGTGAATAACATTTTTGTAGTAATATTCTACATAATATTGATAAGAAAAATGAAAATGAATAGAAATAGTTTAATCGATTGTAGGGTTTACTTTTTATATTTTAGTGAGTAAGTGAACCATCAAATAATATCACACAGGAAAAATTTGACAGATCGTTCAAAGTTATTCAGTTGCTAGTCAAGAATAGAGTGAAAATTGTTAAAGTAATGTATAATATTTTTTTATAATTTCAATAGTGTGGTAGTGATGGAAGTCTCTTGATTATCTGTGCGTAAATAAGGAACTTTTACAAACACTTGAGCCTGGTTCCCACTCCGATTTTGTTTCAATTCGACCAGTGAAATTTGGCCGAAATTCGGTTACCGGTACTCTAATTTTAACGGTATATTTTTGTGATCTCAGCCACGAATCCAAATTGGCAAAATTCAAATCCAGAAGTTGAATGTAAAAATTTGTTCAGATCCTAAAGTTAATTTAAACCTTGATTCACAATTTCATCTTTGAAAGTATGTTATAGTTCCCGAGTGACCTTGAACAAAGTCGCGTATCCATCGTAGATAGCTATAATCCTAGCAAGAATGCAGACCTCAATATTTTATACTAGGGGCTAGGGCTTGAACACTTTGAATTTAGAGCGAACCACTGCCATTTTAAGGAACGTAACTTGGAAGTCTAGAAGGCTGTACACAGCTGACTGCCTCTGCAAGTGCATGCTGTCGTCGGTTACGTCTTGACAGTTTGACACGTGATAAGATTTCTTTTTGTCCATTTATGGAAAATGATTAATGATTGTGAGTTTGACGACGAAGTGTTGGATAATATTAAGAAGCAGTTCTTTAGTCTCACTCCAGCGAAGAAATTAACTTTTGCGACACTTTTTTCTCATTCAGACAAAGACAGTGTTTTGTATCAGAATGCAATTCTGAGTCTCACTGTCAACTGTCCTTTGGTCAAAAAATTTCCCGTGAAGATTGAATATCAGCGCTCTTTCCTGAAATGTCTCATTACCAGAGTGAGTATGCCTAAAGGCTAAAAGATTTTGGTCTGTATGTTGTTCTTCGTATCGGTTACTTCATCATTGAATATGCGTAGGCCTAGGCCTAACCTAAATGTATAGATCTGCATAACCTCAAATTTTACAAACCTTACAAAATCAATAGTCTAGGCCACGGTGTGTAATAGTTTAGGTGATGTATCGGGCTATTTCGGCTGGTACCAACAGTGCTCGTAGTTCCACCAAAATTCGTGCGGAACGCCACGATGATACGAGGCCAGTGAGCCACGCCGCCACGCTCTACGCATGCGCGAACCAAATATACGTGATCTTGAGCGGCAAGACATCAGCTGTCAACGTCACCTGGACCACGTGACTAGCCTCGTATCGTGATGGCGTTCCGCACGGATTTTGGTGGAACTACGAGCACTGTTGGTACCAGCCTTCCAGCGCACGGAGATAGCCCGATACATCACCTAAACTATTATACACCGTGGTCTAAGTATTGAGTAGGCCTATATAGGGTAAATGTACTGATTAACGTACCAAGCATTTTTTTTTTTTAATTTTCAAGATATGTAATAGCATTAACACTACAATCTCAATGATAATAGGCCCTACATACACATATTCAAGTTTCTTACAACTGAACCTATTTTTTAAAATCAAAATTCAATTACTTGGATTGCACTTCTCGTCTTTACGTCTTCATTTAGCCTATGTCTGATATGGCGCAAGCAGGAAAGCTCACAAGGTAGCCGAATGGGTGCGCCTGTTGTAACAAGCCAAACGGTAGGACGTCGTTAATTATGATCAAACGCCGATGGTACCGTTTGGCTTGTGACATTATTTCAACCCTTGCCAAAAATATATTCTCAATATAACTGCACAGAATTTTACACTAAATTGCAGTGGTTTTATGTTGATTCATGAGATCATATCGCGGGTCGTTTGAAAAAGTCCTGCGGGCCGGAGTTGGCCCTGGGTGTCGCCAGTTGAGAAGCCCTGGTCTAGGTCTATAAACATAATTATTCTACTGGCAAGGATACCAACTGACCGACGTTATGGCCTAGCCCACCTGAAACACTATTTGCAGAAAACTTTGTGCCATTTAATCTTGTCTGTTGACAAGAGACCTAGAACAATCAGCATTGCAATAAACGCGTCCTCATATAGACCTATGACAATCTCACTGATATATTCTACCATTCTGCTACCCATATCTAGATATTTTTTTTATTCATTTATTTATTCTCTTGTTTATGCATATAAATGCTGGTTACAAGGGCACAGATTAACAATATTAAAAAAGATACATGATATTGACATAATATAGTAAAATTATAAATGTAGTATACAGAGATCTCAATATTAACAATATTAAAAGATAAACATGATAATTGACAGAATATAGTAAAAAATATTATTATTATTATTATTATGATTATTATTAATTCTTTATTAACAACGGGGTCGAAACCCCACAAGTGCAATATAATAAATACATATACAATACATTACGAACACAAGATAAACAACAAAAAGCAGGTTTATAACAACACCTTGTCAACGAGATTTCTGAAGTTACTAGGCTATAGGAACTGTTGAAAATATCTATATCCCTATCGCAACATTGAACACCTCCAGAGAGCACATCATTGAAGAGGGATTGGATACGCAGCAAGCAAGAATATTTGTAAACATTTACACGACAGTTAGGAATATAAAATAAGTTTTTGTTCCTAGTATTCTTGCGTGGCACTAGGAAGTTAATGCAAGTTATTAGAGGAGTGTCGTAGTGACTATGAATAATTTTGTACAAAAATACAATGTCTATTATAGGCCCTAAATGTAGTATAGAGAGATCATGATATGTAATACTTGAGCACAAGAAGAATAGATGTAAGCCTAGATGTAAACCGAAAAGTGTTTATAAATTTTGTTATTTTTACATTAACTTATGATTAATAGTAAGACCAAGTATGCTTGCCACTGACAGAGTAAAATTGTCTCATAGCGCATTGTGACCAATTCTAAGTTTTTTAATCCCTAAATTGGTGTTTCTAGTAGATCTTGCTTGGATCCGCTGAATGAAGCCACCGCACGCTGAGAATTGTTATTATTCAATTGTTTGAAACTCCCTTGGACATGATGGATCATGCGTAAAGGAACCCAGAAAGATCTGCCATTTCTGGTGAAAGTGCAATTGAAAGATTTTCAATGGGTCGGTACAAAAAACTTACCCTTAACCCTTTGCGGAAAGCCTTATTACCAGTATATCATTTTAAAAAGAATGAAAAAAAATTGCTCGTAATGCTCTAGGGCCTATATATAACAATATAACCAATTTCAGTATTTGCGAAAAAATGTACCTACATTTTTTGGTTCATGAACCTAATTTGGTCATAAAATTTGTCAACTTCTCTGGTAACAGGTGAATTCAGAGTATAGCAACGGTAGGCCAATTTAGTTACCGTTACCACATAAATCCCGAAGTTGTTCCTCCAAAAAGTTCAATAATTGTAACAGAAACTCATCGGTAAATTACGTTCTTTTCCAGCTTGAAACCGTCGGCGTAGAGATATCCGAAGATTTGTACGCCGCTTATTGCGATCTCTTATCGACTCGGACAGAGCCCGACGAAACAACGCATTTCCGCCACTATTTGCTAGACTCTTCAGAAGTGATAATCCTAAAAGAAAGCTACAACGTTATTTCTCAAGGAACGACCGGCCTCTGCAGCTGGCAAGCGTCGCAGGCGTTGGCAGAGTGGTGCTTGGTACATGAAGACATCATTAAAAATAAGAATGTGCTAGAATTGGGCTCCGGTGTCGGCCTCACAGGATTCACCGTATGTTTACGTTGTGAGCCGGGAAGTTATTGGTTCTCCGACTGTCACCCAGCCGTTCTTCATCTCCTGCAATACAACGCTGCGTTGAATATAAATCTTCTCAAGTCTGATGGCAATGTTGATTCGAAGAGTGAAGCCGAACCAGATGTATGCAACGTTTTGTTTGGCGGCAGAATAAGAAATACTGATATTAAAGTGATCCACCTACCGTGGGAAGAAGTGGCGGACAGAAATATTGCATCGGATGTCAGTCCCGACGTTATTTTAGCTGCAGGTGTGTACCCAATACAGTGCATTAAAGATTGAGATGTGAAAACCCAATTAATATATTGAAGATTATATATGAGATTAGGAAGATTATCTATACATATTATAATTTACTAGTAAAATGCGGGATTTGCGTTGTGAGATGAGCTTAGAAGTATGGAAATCTAGAATGAAAGATATTTCTTCAGATCAATCCACATCTACAGACGTTGGATTACTTCAACTGTTCAAAAACCTTACCTGCAACTTGTTGATATTTATAGTGCTGCAACCTGTCGCATATACACTTTGCAAAACCATTTGCTCCCAATATTCAATAAAATGTATACTTTCATTGCGTTATCTTTGTTATTTGTCATTCGATTGTTGTGAAAGTCACCGAAAATATTCATAATTATGTTTTCCATGTTGAGTGAAAATTTTGAAGCTTTTGAAAATTTTCCACATTTCAAGTATTTTCCATCCATGTTATTCTTATGAGGATTTCTCAAACTTTCGGAATTTTTTCCGGAAAAATCTTCCGAACGATTTTTCTGAAAAACAATCCCAACCTATTCTGGTATGACAGAAATATGTAGAAAAAGTTTCAAGTTGGTAGGTATTTTTTCCTGACCTGTATGCCGCGTACAAAATTACAAAAAAAAACAGCACATTTTTTTTCGGTACCGGCATGTGAAATGGAATCTTTGCTACGCTCATCTAATAATGAGAAAATCAGTTTCAAGTTTTTATTGGTGGGATTGCTCATTTTTTGTATTAAATTGGAGCAAATTTAATGCAGAATATGTTCTTACAATAGCAAATTGGAACTGACAGATTAATTGACCAGAGATTAGGCAATTAGTTCAATTATTAGAGGGTGTGCGTACCTTTTGTTGTGAAATATCACTTTTTCTAGGTTTCTTCTTGTCAAATTAGGCCTTCAATATTATCTCAGCTTGTCTATGTACGGTTTTAATTAATATTCTGATTTTTGTCGTAGATGTGGTGTACGATGACAGTATATCTCCTGACTTGATACAAGCCTTGAAACATATCTTAGTCGAGAGACTTCCAGCTAAATGTCTTGTCGTGATGGCTTGCACAGTTCGCAATCCAAAAACACTCGAGACATTTTTTACACTTTTGAATAACGGTAAGAATACTTTGTATCCCAAACAGTAAGCCTAAGAGACAATATCATCTCCGCTACTCACAATCACAATTTGAAAGTCAGTCTAGGAGAGGAAGCTAATGTACTGTAAGTGTTGCCGAAACGTCGAAACCTCGTGTAACTTTCATCTCTATGTGTTCTATCAACGGGCTCTCCACTATCAGTAGGCCTTTCTCTACTCATAAATCTCAGTAAGCTGCTGTTCTTTCACCCAATTCAATTATTGAATCAGAAAATAGTACTACATATGAAACCATAATAGTGTGGATTCGTAAGCATATGTGATGAAATGTGTAAACTGTAAAAATGCATTGGTATGTAAAATCCCGTAGGATATTTCTTTACTCAATGGTAATACCTAATTGATGAGCGTAGCGAAGTCTCCATCCCACTCTTATAGAGCTTTGTCTGTGTGTTTTTTTTTTTTGTTTGTAAGCACTCCACAGGTCGCAAGGGTTGACTGATCAACATGAAACTTTTTTTGTACACGCAAACTCATCCAACTTAGAACTGTATAGTTTTTGGAATGAATTGGTCAGACCAATTTTGAGAAAAACCATCTCAAAGTTTCTAAAAACCCCATAAGATTTGGCTGGGCAGAAAATGTTGAAAAATAAAATCTCTCCAAATGGGATGAAATTTTCTCTGAATGTGTAAACATGAATTTTACACATTATTACGATTTTGTAAGCAATTCTGATCAGTCGTTTTGAAGAAAAAAAATAAAATGACTGATAATATTCATAAAATATATCATAAAAATTGACAGAATTAAGTTGTCGAGATTCACTGCTTTCTAGATTCAAGAGTTGACCAACAATGAAGTATTTTTTATATGCGTCAAGGTGTGTAGAATACCAGAGTCAATGAAGTGGCAAGAGTAGAACTACTTTAACGACTTTAATAGCTTATTCAGATATCAAGGTGTGTAGAATACCAGAGTCGATAAAGTAGCAAGGGTAGAACTACTTCAAGGACTTTTATACCTTATTGAGATATCTCGCTCATCTTACAACGCATATTTCGCGTTTGACTAGTTATTGTGTACCAAGGCAGAGACCTTATTAAGCACAGAAATAGTAGCATGTAGTGCAATAGCTCAATGGTCTGTAGGCCTACCTAGCTAGATTAAAGCAGTAGAATAATCCATTGTCTAAGCAATAATGTAAATACCGCTGAGGTATTCAGAATTTAAGTAAGCACTGTATGAAATAGCAAAGCAGGATTACATTTTTACAGTCAAAGTATACTGTTTTAAAAACTTATACTACGGTAAATCGATTTTGTACCAGTACCTCAAATCCATCTCGAAATTGAAAGTGCTATTTTTTAATTCAAATAGACCTCATATATTGATATTTCATTAAAATTCCATGTTGAGAGTTCATTCATCTTTTTCTAAAACACCAAAGAATCAGGTGAAGGCCATTACAGAGATGAATGGAAAGTCTTTGCTGTTCCCCATCGACTAATTGCTCATTTTGATTAACTTTGTTACAGAGCTGGAAGGGTTGGGTTTAGAGGTCATCGAAGAAGAAACCGCAGAGCCTAGTGTGTTTTCGTATTACACCGAGTCGGTGGTGAAAATATACAAGATCAGCCTCGCACTTTGAGTAAGTACTGTTTCTTATTCATCTTTTTTTTTTTTAATAACATCGAAACTTGATACAAAATCATTGTTCCCCAATTAAGGCTATGGATGAAAGATAGGATCGTTTGGACGGGGCACCACAAGGGCGATCTTACCATTCATCCCATTGTGATTAGATAAAAGTCTTTCAGTTTCCGAACGTCCGGAACACATTATGACTGTTTCTGTGATATGTATCCGGACACAAAACACACGAATGTTGATATCTTCAACTTTGAACCAAGTCTCTCGGGCAATGATCACTTCTTTCCATTAACAGCAGATGTAAAGTTCATCATTATACAAAATGGACAAAGAAAATGACATTTCATTTGTCATTTGTCCTGTAATTGTTGTTGAATAAGCGTAACCGATCATTTTCATTCTGTCGAAGTTGGTTCTTTTGGTGACGCTCCACAAGTCGCAAGGTAAAACAGATCTAGGCCTACGTGAAATATTTCCTAGGCATCGCACGTCGTCTAGCCTGGTACCGAATAGTTTTTACTTCTTAGTAACAATTTGTCAAATAGCAGATTGCTCATGAGAATTTTACGTAAAGAGGCCGCAAGCGCTCGTATTTCACGCCGCATACTTTCACGGCCGTAATTTTTGAGATATCAATATGATTGTTTTTGCATTCTGTTAATAATTGAAAAACGAAGGTTACCGTATTACAGAATTTTGAATCAAAAATGCGTGATTCAAATTCTTCAAATGGAAAATGAAAAAATGTCTTACATGCAAAAACCTGGATACATATTTTTTAATACCGAAAAAAAATATAAAATGTGAAATATATTAAAACTTGAAAGTGTGAGCTAGGGAATTAACGGCGTTTATGTGAATATGAGTTTGGCGGGCTAGTCTACCGGTTGCACCTAGCACATGATGCATGTTGAACTCGAGTCTGACGCGAACGAACTACGAGCCCGTATAGAGCGCCTGCGGCCTCTTGAAAAAATGACCCCTTGTTAGGAAAGTAATTGCAGGCATGTCTGACAAGTTTTATGAGAGTCGTTTGCTGTAAACAGATCAAAACCAAGAATTTCTATTTTTTAATATCTCGCTCAGATGCAGTTGAGCAACTTTTGTTCAACACCGGAGGTGCTTCCTTGCTTGTTGCTAGGCAATCAGCTGGGCAAACTTGGGAAATGGTGGGCTCAGGAAAAGTGGAAATTCTGAGCGATTGCTTCACCCGAGGACTGATTATAACTAGAGACATGGAAAAATAGCAATTGCTATAAAAGCGATGAAATTTAAAAGTGTTTTTTTACAAGTTTTTCTAATATTTCTTAATGTTTAAATACATTTGATGTTGTTCTATCATGTTTTTGAAAACACAACAAAGCGCTACAAACTATAGCGTCTGGATACGCTATGTTTCAATGTATTGGCTACATATACTCTATATTTGGAATAGAAGCATTATAGATGCTATTTTTACCACAATTATTCCAATTGAGGCGTGAACGAATGAAGTTTCGGTAGTTGGGGAATTTGGAAAAAATTTGGAAATTCACTGCGATTTTTCGTATGTGATGCTGTTGGTAGGTTCCCCTAATAAGGTGTGTTTCAGCCTTTTCCTCTTGATACAGTATATATTTTATTCAAATGTATCAACTTTTCCTCCTTTCCTACACACAGGCTTCGGCTCATGTGGGTTCTGTTTTTCAATAATTAGAATTTACTAGGAAAACGCGGGATGCGCGTTGTGAGATGAGCTTAGAAGTATGGCAATCTAGAATGAAAAATAACTTGTCAGCTCAATTTACATCTACAAACCTTGACTTATTTCAAACGTTCAAAAACCTCACCTGCAACTTGTTGATATTAATAGTAACCTGCAACCTGTCGCATAAACACTTTGCAAAACCAATTGATCCAAATATTCAATAAAATGTACACGTTTATTGCGTTTTCTTCATTATTTCTCATTCGATTGTTGTAAAAATCTCTGAAAAGGTGTATAATAGTATTTTTCATATTCTGTGAGAATTTGAGAGCTTTTGAAAAATTCTTGTTTTTCAAGTATTTTTCCTCCTGGTTATTCTTATGAGGATTTTCCAAACTTTCCGATTATTTTCCGGAAAAACCTTACGACTGATTTCTCTGAATAACAATCCCAACCTATTCTGGTATGACACCAACGTTCAGAAAAAGTTTCAAGTTGATTGATTCATTTCTCTGACCTGTATGCCGCGTACATAATTGCAAAAAAAAACAAAAAAAAAACAACATAAAAACGAAGCCCATTTTTGTTCAGGGTGTGAAATGGAAAGGTTCGCTACGCTCATCTAATTACATTATTTCATTATTACATTTTTAAGCATTTAATTCTAGTCATCATTATTGTACACTCATTGATCAATGATTCAGAGAAATATGTTATATATTTATGTATCATAAATATATTTTTTTTCAATTCTCAATTGTTTACTCCATGCAAATTAATGATAATCGATATTTTTTTTATTTTTTTATATTGGGTTTTAACGACGCACTGTAATGATTACTAAGATCTATTGGCGTCGGATGAATGATTAATGAGATGATGGGATGATGAGATGAAGGTTTTTATGGGTAGTGGGAAGGATAGTGGGAAGGAAGCGGTCGTGGCCTATATTGTGGGAACCATCCCGGCATTAGCCCAGACTACAGAGGGAAACCACGAAAAACCCCTGTAAAGATGGACGGTAGCGGGGATCGAACAGAGTCCGATATGTCCCTTCACCTCCCGGATCACACGAAGCAAGTGAGCTAACCACTCAGCTACTGTGCCGGTATAATTGATATTGCATTTAGTCCGATCGAGGAAATAACTTGCATTTATAAAAATTGCAAAGAGCAGTTACTCTTACTCTGATCCGTGTTCTATCTAGATCAAGTGGCTGGTTTACAGTGGATCAGTGAGTGCAGTAACAACTGTACAACAGCCAATGTTTTTATTTCTCATCCGATCGTAAAAAAAACACCTCAGATAATTGTAACAATAACAAGTTTTTTTTATTATCGAGGCTATTAATAAATATATGTAACAGTTTTTGTAAGTTGATCGTGGGCAAGAATTAGCGATAGGATGGACTTGAGTCATTGCTATGTTACGGTCCAGCCGTTTTGGAATAGTTCAAACCTCTTTAGTAGCCACGCACAATTGTTTCTAGTTTATTTCTTCAGTCGTAAAGTCTAATTCGGGTGATTTGTATGGTGAATGGAGAAATCAATCCCCTTACAAACCATCCATCTTACATACTTCGTCATAATAATGAGGTTATAAATTCCACTCGAATAGACCATGGTACCAAATACCGATACACAATAGAATTAATAGGCATATTAATTAGGTGATAAAACAGTTGAATTTATTATCGAGCCAAGCTTCTGGTGGGTAATTATAATAATTTAATGAGTGTGGCAGTAGGTGAAAATATTCTATTCTAGAGTATGTTACTGAATCAAATTTTCATTGAATTTTATATACGGTAGTTCCACAAAAAAATATAAAAAAATCAATTCATCTTTCTTCTAGCTTGAACTATTGAACTAATTGTCATTGATTGAGATGACTCATTGATCCGTTGTTTCGCGACGGTTTTCATTTTCCTAACCAGTTTATCCATCTGAGAAGCACAGAAATGTTGAATTAAGAAGTTATTACTACCATAGACTCGAGATGAGATGTGGTTTGAACGTTTTTGCAAAAAAAAGACAGAGTCTCTGCTTGTGCATGCACAGACTCTGTCTTTTAGTAGTAGTGAAAAAAGTCCGACAAAAAAACAGACAAACAGAAAAGATCGGAGATTTTGACGCACCCCCAGTCCCCACGCTTTAAGCACTGTGACAAAAAATGTTACTATACACACGTATTGATTTCCTTCTCTCTTCTGGTCCTATTCTTCTGACCAGGTAGGCTGATTTAGTGAATTTATTGGATGAGCGAAGCGAAGACTCAATTTCGCCATACCCGAAAAAAAAGTGCCTGTTTTTTTTTTTTTTTCGCGCTCCACGGGTCAAACGAAAATTTAAAATCAGTTAAAACTTGGCATACACAAGTGTCCTTATCTAATTCGATACTGTATAGTTTTGAGGCGCAATCGGATGAACCACTTCTGAGAAACTTCAATTCAAAGTTTTCAAAAATCCCATAAGAATAACCCCGAGAAAAAAATTCGTTGAAAATATTTCATCCGGGAGAATTAAAATTCTCAGGGAATTTCAATATAATAATGATACACATTATTCCGTTCCAAACTTTCACTCAAATTGGATCAGCCATTTTGATGTAAAAAAATATATAATGTAATTTTTGTAAATCACTCAAAGCTATTAAGATACCAATTAAATCCAAGCAACAGGTATCACCAAATAATTGTAAACGATTAAAACAAAGCCTTCTTTATTATCATAGAAATTCATTAGGAAATAGGATGGCATTGATGTAATTGTTTGGATCTCAAGATGGTTATATATATAAGTTATAACCAATCCAAAGATATGAGTTGATATGTTCCAGCTCATCCATCATCGCGGCAACACATAATGCGTTTGCCTAGTATATATAGAAAAATGAACGTACACAAAAAATAAAAATGTCCACTGTGCTGACAGTCCTTTGACTTATTAGATTGTACACTGAAAACAATAGGTTGGGTTATTTTTCATTTGGGCCTAGTATTAATTTTATAATATTATAAAATAATGCCTTTTGAAGAGAAATAATGTCCCACACACAAGTATACAAGTATATGTGGGTATTTATTCACAGTTATATATTAAAATAGTGAAATTGGCCATTAAAAATATGTAAATAAATGAATAAATTGAATAAATAATTTAATGAAGGTAATAAAAATGAACATAAACAAAGTGTTACTAGGCCTACTTACTAAACATATGCACGTTTATATGGAGAAATATTGAGGAAATGGGGAATAAAATGACATTGTTTTTTCTCTTGTCATATATTATTAATTACAGGCCTACTGTAAATATAACATATTACACATAGTATTTCTGTGCTACTATAATATTATTTTTAATCACCACTATTACATAACTACAGTAATACACTAATACCAGTACAGTACTAGTGTTGTGCAATTAAAGCCTGCTAGGCCTGCTGTAAGGCAAGGCATTGTGTAATAAATGAACATGCTGGAAGTGGCCCACCATTGGCCAGTCCGACACTGCAAACGAGCTAAATGTACATAATTACTACCTCTGTTTTTTTTTCTATTCCTTTGTTCTACGCCTTTTTCAAACAAGGAATACATTTCCCATGAAGTGTTGTTTATTTATTACTTGAAAAAGCGACGTGAAACAGATGTGTAAAGATTTAACTATCACTTCTGTTGTGTTAATTAACGCTAGTTTTAGCTTGTTACTTGGCTCGGTGGTAATTATCGTGCATGGACGGTTGTTTTTGACTGTATTCTATATACAAGCACTTAGTCGCATTAGGCCTATTACCGTTAGTGTAACTCGAGAAATGAGTTCTTTTCTTGGTTCTTAGCAGATACATATGGCAGTGGTTATATCAGTGAAAATTTATAACTGCGCATATGAAAAAATTTAGGTTTATAAAGAGGTAGGTTCCGCGCTGATATTGGGGAGGGGGGGGGGGGTGCCAAAACAGCCCCGCAGGGAATTTTTTGAAAAACTTCGTTTCTTAAAATATCTTCTTACTATTTTGGGGTGGTAAGATCGCCTTTGTGGTGCCCCGTCCAAACGATCCTATCTTTCATCCTTAGCCTTGATTGGGGAACAATGATTCTGTATCAAGTTTCTATGTTATTAAAAAAAAAACTATTTGGGAAATATTTAGGCCTAAGACTGTTGCTTCATAGTGCATTATTACTGATGCATCATTAGTGTTATTAGTATTATTAGTGCATTAATATAAATAGACTAAATTTTACAACTGCGCAAATTGAAATTGAGAGCTGCATTTTTAAGTATTTTTTGCAGAGCTGCACATATTAGGGTCAACTGCGCACTAATATAACCCCTCCATATGCAAACAAATATTTATGCCAGAGTTGAAAATACCAACATGACAAAATGGAGTCCATGATATAATCATGGAATGAAGAAATTCATTATATGGTTTGTTAGCGTATTTACATTTATTTGTAGAATATAAATTTCAAGAAATTCTTTATTTCATGATATATAAGTTCTTTTCTTTCTATTAGGCCTAGTTCTGTTATTATAATTCTGAATATTATTGAGTTTTACAGTTATAGATCGATGTTGCCATAGCATTTAGTATACATTCTCCAATCAAAGTCCTTCAGTCTTGGAGCTAGCCAGCCCTAGGACGTTATTTGAGGCAATTCAAGTGCCAGTGATAACATGCCTATTTGTGGTTCTAATTAATTTTTCATTTCCACATTGGAGTTTGGTTAGTAGAAGACGAGGGGCTAACAACTCCTGAAATCTGGTCTACACTTTCCATGAAATCCCTTTGAGACCCCTTTGAACTCCCTGAAATCTCTTGAAATCTCTGAAATCACTTGAAATCCCTTGAAATATCTGAAATCTCTTGAAATCCCTTGAAATCTCAAAAATCCCTTGAAATCCCTGAACTCTCTTGAAATCTCTGAAATCTTTTGAAATCCCCTGAAATCTTGAAATCTGAAATCAGGTGTATACACCCAATTTGCGAGTTGTTAACCCCTCGGTATAGGATGAGTCTTATTTTGAAGCTGTGAGCAAGCTACTATTCCGTTTGTGACGTAAATTAGTTGATTGATAATTCTGAGTTATACCTCAGTTAGGCCCGATATTACCAACGTGGGAGTAGCTCCAACTGGCAGATAAAAGTTGTCATCACCATGGTTACCTGTGCTATTTGTTTTCACCAACTCTTAGATAACTGCTAGCTGGACTTGGTAACACCGGACCTATAAGTCAGTCAGTTTTGTCACGGCCGTGTGGCTGCAGGACTTGATGAGATAGGCACGGGCCGAATGATGTGGCAGGCCTACGCCTGTACAGTATCAGCCCGAGCGTGATGTTTGCCTAAACGGTCGACTTCGCACGTCAAATAACTGATGACATAATCAGAGATTCAAGCAGCCTTCTCGATTCTTAGTTCGAGCTAATTGATGCGCGGACGGACAAATATGTCCACCCTCGGTAGCTCGGTCAGCTGAGGCACCGCTTCAGAGACTGAAGTCACCGTTGGGCGTGGGTTCGAGTCCGCTTAAGGGGGTTAATACTGGGATGGTTCCTTAACAACAGGCCACGACCGACTCCTTCCCACTATCCAAAAACACCTAATGAAATAACCTTTCATTTCATCATCCCATCATCCCATTCATCATCCACCAATGCCAATAGATCGTAGTCATCAGTTCAGTGCGTCGTTGAAAAAAACAAATATAAAAAAAGGAACGTCTTTTCACTTATCAACATATCATGGTTTCATAATCATCTGCTCATTCGTATCCCCGTATAACCTAGCTGTCGGTGGGGTCGTTAAGCAAGTTACCATCGGAAGAGTATGATCCAATGAATAGCGGCTGCCCCGTTTCTTGTCATTTCAGCGTCCTGTACGGGGCATTACGCTCCAACGAAACCGCTTTGAAGGGGTAGACAGGTGTGTGGGTGTCTGAGGGGCGCAATCACCCAGTTCTGCCCCGCAAGTCAAGTTTTGAATTATGGTCTTTTCATTGTGATATTATGCGTTTGTCGACCTACACGAAATTTTCAAAATAGGGAGACTCTTGATTACCACTTCTACGCGGGATCATTTTTACATCTCGCCAGCCACTCTGCCGTGTGAACGCAATCACGTGCTATCACTCCTTCCCCCTTCCTTCCTCTCCCCTTCCTTCCTCTCCTCTCCAACCCTCTCCTGTCGTCCTCCTTCCTGCATTTCCCCCTCACCTAGTTTCCTAAACTCACCTAGTTCTTAGGTGGAAAACTTCTTCGAATAAATATCCATATTATGAATCAACTACTGAGACATGTGGCCGAGTGGTTAATACACTGAACCGTCATTCAAGAGACCAGGGTTCGATTCCCGCTATGGTCGACCATCTTAACAAGGGTTTTTTGTGGTTTCCTCCGTCGTGCAGGACAATACTGGGATAGTTCCTTATCAACAGGCCACGACCGACTCCTTTCCACTATCCAAAAACACCTAATAAAATAACCTTTCATCTCACCATCTCATATATCATTAACTGACGCCAATATATCGTAGATCTATTGGCGTCAGTAGAGTGCGTCGTTAAACCCAATATAAATATAAACCAACGATGGCAAGTTAAAAGTGTCTAAATTATTTCTTGTGGAATTCTCCCTAGCTACAACCGTTTCCAAGTAATTTGCCGGTACACAGAAAATACGGGACAAATTTTTCTTTTTTTTCAGTTCAATATCAATTTACTTCTATAGTGCTACATAAGTTGATTCAACTCATAATATAGATTTGTCAAAAATAGTTCATCTTTCATACCGTGCCCCCCTTCCGCTTCTTTCACGTAACAAATGACAAACAATAGTTACCATAGCAACACAGCGAACTGGTGGACTACCAAACATTCTGATTGGTCAATTCCAACTGGTGGACATTGTTGTCTGTCTCTTGCAACAATGGGTGACGTCACTTGACAGAAGCCTATTGTCAGTTTTAATGACAAACAATTGTTACCATAGCAACACAGCGAACTGGTGGACTACCAAACATTCTGATTGGTCAATTCCAACTGATGGACATTGTTGTCTGTCTCTTGCAACAATGGGTGACGTCACTTGACAGAAGCCCATAATCAATGTTTGATAGTTCACCATTTTGCCATTTCTCCACGGTAACAATACCTTTCAACAATGATTTGCATGTCTACACCCAAGCCGGATTGCTGTCCCCCCCCCCCTCTTCTCGCCGACTGTACAGCTGTTCGGGTTGCCATGGCGGCGTGGTTTGTTGTGTTGTGTCCGCTGCGCTGACTCAGTAGTCAGTAGTCGAGCTGGTTCTGTCGAGGCAGGTCGTTGTTTTATGCTTTTCATTCGTCTGTAAATCAAAGCGTATCGAACAGTGCTGTAATAATAATAATCACGGCTGTTTTGAATGAAGAACAGCACGTGTGCCAGTGTTTCTATTCTCACGTAATTTCGTCACTCGGTTGCTGATCGCTCGTATAATCTGTTCCAAGGTAAGAATAACTGTCTAGGTTATCAGTATTATTATCATGATTAACGTCTTTTGGCATATTAATTGTATGGAATAATATTAAAACCTTTTATGTGTCGAATGTGAGTCAAATTTAACGATACAGATTTCAGTATTTTCAGACATCGGTGCGATTTGAAATTGGAATACTAAAATTAACTCGTTCTAAATCTTAGTAGGTCAACAACGGATTTTTCTTCCGCTGTCAAATATATATATATTGATCGCAAGGTGACATAATTGACAAGTTCAGTTCAAATTTAATTCTGAAATAGTTGATAATATTTACTGCATCGATTTATTCTCCAATAATATGTTTGTTCCTGAATAATTTCTCTCAACACTCGAACAATGCCACTAAAACTGGTCGTTATACTGAACTGAACTATCAGTTTTTTATGATAACTATCGAACGGTGCGAGATATCGAAATTCTGATGCGGGGAAAATATAGGCTTCTGTCAAGTGACGTCACTCTTTGTTGCAAGAGACAGACAACAATGTCCAGCAGTTGGAGTTGACCAATCAGAATGTTTGGTAGTCCACCAGTTCGCTGTGTTGCTATGGTAACTATTGCTTGTCATTGAAACTGACAATGGGCTTCTGTCAAGTGGCGTCACCCATTGTTGCAAGAGAGAGACAACAATGTCCACCAGTTCGCTGTGTTGCTATGGTAACTATTGTTTGTCATTAAAACTGACAATAGGCTTCTGTCAAGTGACGTCACCCATTGTTGCAAGAGACAGACAACAATGTCCACCAGTTGGAATTGACCAATCAGAATGTTTGGTAGTCCACCAGTTCGCTGTGTTGCTATGGTAACTATTGCTTGTCATTGAAACTGACAATAGGCTTCTGTCAAGTGACGTCACCCATTGTTGCAAGAGACAGACAACAATGTCCACCAGTTGGAATTGACCAATCAGAATGTTTGGTAGTCCACCAGTTCGCTGTGTTGCTATGGTAACTATTGCTTGTCATTGAAACTGACAATGGGCTTCTGTCAAGTGGCGTCACTCATTGTTGCAAGAGACAGACAACAATGTCCATCAGTTGGAATTGACCAATCAGAATGTTTGGTAGTCCACCAGTTCGCTGTGTTGCTATGGTAACGATTGTTTGTCATTAAAACTGACAATAAGCTTCTGTCAAGTGACGTCACCCATTGTTGCAAGAGACAGACAACAATGTCCACCAGTTGGAATTGACCAATCAGAATGTTTGGTAGTCCACCAGTTCGCTGTGTTGCTATGGTAACTATTGTTTGTCATTGAAACTGACAATGGGCTTCTGGCAAGTGGCGTCACTCATTGTTGAAAGAGACAGACAACAATGTGCACCAGTTGGAATTGACCAATCAGAATGTTTGGTAGTCCACCAGTTCGCTGTGTTGCTATGGTAACTATTGTTTGTCATTGAAACTGACAATAAGCTTCTGTTAAGTGACGTCACTCATTGTTGAAAGAGACAGACAACAATGTGCACCAGTTGGAATTGACCAATCAGAATGTTTGGTAGTCCACCAGTTCGCTGTGTTGCTATGGTAACTATTGCTTGTCATTGAAACTGACAATGGGCTTCTGTCAAGTGGCGTCACTCATTGTTGAAAGAGACAGACAACAATGTGCACCAGTTGGAATTGACCAATCAGAATGTTTGGTAGTCCACCAGTTCGCTGTGTTGCTATGGTAACTATTGTTTGTCATTGAAACTGACAATAAGCTTCTGTCAAGTGACGTCACTCATTGTTGAAAGAGACAGACAACAATGTGCACCCGTTGGAATTGACCAATCAGAATGTTTGGTAGTCCACCAGTTCGCTGTGTTGCTATGGTAACTATTGCTTGTCATTGAAACTGACAATGGGCTTCTGTCAAGTGGCGTCACCCATTGTTGCAAGAGACAGACAACAATGTCCACCAGTTGGAATTGACCAATCAGAATGTTTGGTAGTCCACCAGTTCGCTGTGTTGCTATGGTAACTATTGCTTGTCATTGAAACTGACAATGGACTTCTGTCAAGTGACGTCACCCATTGTTGCAAGAGACAGACAACAATGTCCACCAGTTGGAATTGACCAATCAGAATGTTTGGTAGTCCACCAGTTCGCTGTGTTGCTATGGTAACTATTGTTTGTCATTGAAACTGACAATAAGCTTCTGTCAAGTGACGTCACTCATTGTTGAAAGAGACAGACAACAATGTGCACCAGTTGGAATTGACCAATCAGAATGTTTGGTAGTCCACCAGTTCGCTGTGTTGCTATGGTAACTATTGCTTGTCATTGAAACTGACAATGGGCTTCTGTCAAGTGGCGTCACCCATTGTTGCAAGAGACAGACAACAATGTCCACCAGTTGGAATTGACCAATCAGAATGTTTGGTAGTCCACCAGTTCGCTGTGTTGCTATGGTAACTATTGCTTGTCATTGAAACTGACAATGGACTTCTGTCAAGTGACGTCACCCATTGTTGCAAGAGACAGACAACAATGTCCACCAGTTGGAATTGACCAATCAGAATGTTTGGTAGTCCACCAGTTCGCTGTGTTGCTATGGTAACTATTGCTTGTCATTCGTTACTTGATAGAAGGCACTTAATTTTCACGGGTAGACTACACCGTTAAAGAGAACACATTTTTCAGCTGTGAGCGTGTGAAAAAGTTGGAATCAAAAATCGATACATTTATTTCACATCACTTTGAAGGTATTCAAAACATCTGTGTTATTTCCGTATTAAAATTTTGATATCTCACACCGTTCGAAAACTATCACCAAACTGACATTTTCCTGAATCGCCAACCCGTAATAATGACGATGACGATTGTTGCACCTTTGTCTTGTTGTTGTTGTTGTTTGTGCCGTGACGTTGGCAACAGCACCTGTCGAGGGCACAAGGTGCACCTACAGCGACCACGACATGTTCATTTGTTTGCGATCGAATGAGGTTACGCCTAGCCAGTGACCGGCACCGGTACAACTGTAATAACACTACATTGTTGAACGCTTCTGTAATTGTATTTAGCGGAGGTGACGGTTCGATATAGTCATACCAACCTATTGCATCATAATAGAAAGAAGGTGACCCAACTCGGGTTTTGAAAGTGAAATATGTCCAGGGTCAGAATCTGAGTCCAGGGTCCCGATTGCCTCTAGCGCAACTATCGCTTTTATGTTACCGGGTAGTACTGTTTACGGTACTAAAATCACGCATATTATCGTGAAAATTCAAAATTCAGATGTATAATGTTTTTCTTCTGCTGGTACTTGTTTGTTTTGTTATTATAGTTTAATTTTAAAGTTTCAAATAATTATTTGTACCTTTCTGTGAATTGACACGCCTGTTTTGATTTGTATTTAATTTGTATGTTTCACAGATGAGCCTCTGGCTTTGTGGGAACTATTTGTGGTGTCAATTGTGAACATTGTATACTCCAAATAAAACACCTTGAAAAAAAATATATCGAACTATTTAAAACAACAATGCTCAACAATGCTATACACGGCCCAGTAGATGACGAGATTTCTAGAATTTGTTAGTTCAACAATGCCACCGGTACCGTAGCCACTCTTATTTACATCTAGTTCACAAGGAAATCCGCTAAATCGCGACAGGCAATCGGGACCTTTGGCTCTGAACTGACCGCAAGAAACCACAAACACCGGCCATGCTATCAGTACGAGAGTTGGAGCACCTTATCTAAATTATGATAAAAATAGGTTGGTATCACTACACCGTGGTGTCGGTTCGATTTGATGGCTTGTACCCACGAAAGAAGAAGTCGTGTTGCCAACCGTATAATTGTAAAAACTTTGGTAATTACATCATTATGTCTTGCTGCAATTTTACGGATTTCATGCTGTAAAAAATACACTTGTATCCACGAAAGAAGAAAGTCTTCTACCAATATAATAAACACAAACATTACCACTTTATAAGTATTCTTGTGTTTTTTCCGGGTTTTATTATTATTGTTCACGATGGAGTTTACAATAGTTGAAACAAATGCATCTTACTAAGAGTGTTGCACCATTCGAGGTTGAATGCCAGAATATCTTGAAAATCAAGTTGCAGTCAATGGAAATCAAATATATAACACAAAAAATTCAAGTTAAATATGTACTTGGAATTCTGCAACACAAATAGGTTGAAAAAGAGTTCATTGTATGAAGGTATTATGTTATATATGATACAATCTCACTTCCTGAGACGAGTGGCTAGCTCACTGAACCATCATTCAGAAGGCCGGGGTTCGATTACCGCCATGGTCGACCATCCTGACAGGGATTTTTCGTGGTTTCCCTGTCGTTCAGGTCAATACTGGGATGGTTCCTTAACAACAGGCCTCCTTCACACCATCCAAAAACATCTAATAAAATAACCTTTCATCTCATCTCACATATGCCAATAGATCGTAGTCATCAGTACAGTGCGTCGTTAAGTCCAATATAAATGAATAAATGAAAAATATTACTGGTGATTGGGATAAACCAAGTAATTTTAAGGGTACGATTACAAATTAGTACAGTTATATTGGAAACATAACTCGTTCTGATCCCTAAATGAATATCTTGAAACAGATTCAAGTTGCAATCAAATTACCCAACTTTTCAACAATTATTCAGTTGGTAAACGACCCTCACCTTACGTGAATACGAGTATATCTATATCTAATTTCGTTTTTCACCTGTGAGTAACGGGTGTTTGCGAGATTCGGCACCGCCAACTGTTACTGCCTTGCTTGTGTACCGTTACCGCGAGTCTCGCGAACTGGGCGTGGCCAGCCACCTCGATCCCACCGCCGCCGGCACCAAGACTGGTCTTATCTGTCACGTGACGCGCCATTGTTGGTGCAAGAGGTGGCTGTGGAAACTGCATCGCAACAGCTGATTCGGCTTGACGCGCTGCAGCTTGCTTGCATATAGCTGCATTAGCGGGCAGATTTTTTTTATTATTATTTAAACTCTTGCAATTGCACATAAGTGCGCTGTGGCAGGTTCCCTAACTACCCCTATCCCACCGCCTCCCTAACGTCCTCTGATGGAATAACTTTAACCTAATTTCATCCCCTTCAAAAACACTTCTACTAAGCCCATTCCAGTCCCTACTTGTCCTATTCAAGAAAGAGAATTTACCGACATCTGACTTATTTTTTTTTTTAATAACATCGAAATTTGATACAAAATCATTGTTCCCCAATTAAGGCTATCCTAGCCCTAATCTAGCCCCCTTTATGACTACGGCTCTATCATGACCTCGCCTATCTCCATACTTTGACTCATTCCTTTCAATCAACTCATGCAGCTCCCCCCCATCCCCCCTCCTTCCATTACCTTGAAGAACTTCACTCGAATACATGTTATCTGATCATTATACATAGAGTCTTCCAGATCTGTGCTAGAGTGCGTGCGAGAGTGCGTTCGTAACGCGGTGATGGAGATGGTGGAGTGCTGTAGTGGCAGGTCGGCTGGGGTGATCAGAGGAAAGCGGGAGGGGGGGGGGGGCGAGGGGTTTACCACTCCTGAAAAATATTCTTTAAATCCCGTAAAATCCCTTGAAATCTGAAAGATTGACTAGTTCTTCATCCCTGGGGGGGGGAGATGAAAGGAAGGAGAGAGGGAGAGGAAAGTGAAGAAGAGGGTGGTTGGAGGAGGGAGTTACCAACTTGGCCATTTCTTGGAGTGATAGTACGTCATTGCGTCAACACGGCAGACTGGCGATGTGTAAAAATGATCACGCGTATAGAAGTGCAGGGCAATGGTGAATTGGCGTGTTCATGTTTAAAATATGAGGGGTCTGGCTAGAAGATAGGCTATATATTACCTTATACCGAGACACGTTACTCTTGCAGCCGATAGCGACATATGCTCGTTCCGATCTCGGCGGCCATATTGGACATTTACAAATAGCTTCTAAGCAAGGCATTCTATATAATAATAATAATGAAGTTTATTCATTACATCAATAAGTACATTGATATTGAACATTTAATGTTCAAGCAGTAGAACCAATATAACATGTCGAATATGGCGAAAACTTACCGGCTACTAATATTGATCTCAGTACATGAATATAGGATCTCTGAGCACAGATGAGATGCCAGTGAGGTTTGAGGTGCATGGGCAGGTCTGATCTTGTCGAAACCTGCGCGCGCAGGTAACGTCTTGAGCCATTGTTGTTTGGTTCTCACTGCACACTGGAGACATGGCTGGCCTTGTCCGGGGTCGTGTGAGCCGTGAAAACAAGCTAGAGAGATCTTGGGAGTCGATTGGGCGATTTGTCATTGAGGTGTTGGTGGACCAGTATAGCTGGGACACTGAACCGTCATCCAGGAGACCGGGGTTCGATTCCCGCCATGGTCGACCATCCTGACAGGGGTGCATCGTGGTTTCCCTCTGTCGTTCGGGTTGTTACTGGGATGGTTCCTTAACAACAGGCCACGACCGACTCCTCCCCACACTATTCAAAAACACCTGGTAAAATAACATCTCATCTCATCATCCCATCATCTCATATATCATTCATTGACGCCAATAGATCGTAGCCATCAATATAGTGCGTCGTTAAACTCAATATGAAGAAAGAAAGAAGGTCGTCTACCAACTGAGCAATTGCAAGTTCAGCGTTTTTGAAAGATGCAGTTCTGTTTCATATCGTAAATCACGTCCTGAAAAAGCTTTCAACCTGAAAAAAATATTAACAAAAATACGAAAAACCTATAAAAAAAATACAGCTATAAAATATAGTGGGGATGTTTATGTCGATTGTTCTAGTTGAAGATTTCTTCATTAATCTACAGAATTTTCCATTTACAAAAATATGCCAAATATACGGCAAGTCAATTTACATATAGTATGTTCTTCTATACAATGTATAGAAAAACATACATGGATAATCTGAATTATAGTACATAAAAACAAAACAAAACATCTAAAATTACAAATATCAAATACAAAGTCAAAGTCAAATTACAATTACAAAGTCAATTTACATATAGTATGTTCTTCTATACAATGTATAGAAAAACATACATGGATAATCTGAATTATAGTACATAAAAACATAACAAAACATCTAAAACATAGGATAAAATTAACAAACACTGTTATAAAGTAAAACTCAGTCATTATACATTAAAATATCTCATGCTATATATACTGGTTCGGTAATAATAAAATCTTTCAGTTGTTGTTTGAACACCTTCATACGCTTTTGCGTTTTCAATTTGTCAGGTAAATTATAATAAAGTAAATTGTAAGGTAAATGATGATAATGTCCGTACGTCGACCTTGTTGAAGGAAATCAGTGTGTTGTCTTGCCCGAGGATCTGGATCTCCCAGTTGGCTAATTGTCGCACGTCGATAGCTGGGTGTTCGAATCCCGACTCTCATTGGTCGGCGAGATTATTCTTGCCTCCAGTCTCGATGATGAACCGACTGGTTTCACAAGCTTGTCTGCACAACCGTGCAATTCTCTTCATATAGCAATACAAATCAATAAAATATACAAACACAAGAGGTTTTGGCGATTCGGCTGTTGCCTTGGTCACAGTATATTATAGACTAATGTTAGTCATGATTTTTTTTGTATATTGGGTTTTAACGACGCTTTATACTGATGGCTACGATCTATTGGCGTCAGTGAATGATGAATGAGATGATGGGATGATGAGATGAGATGTTATTTTATCAGGTGTTTTTGGATAGTGGGAAGGAGTCGGTCGTGGCCTTTTGTTGAGGAACCATCCCAGTATCAACCTGAACGACAGAGGGAAACTACGAAAAATCTCTGTCAGGATGGTCGACCATGGCGGGAATCGAACCCGTGGTCTCCTGAATGACGGTTCAGTGTGTTACCACTCAGCCACGCGTCTCGGTCCTTGCAATTCTCTTCATATATCAATACAAATCAATAAAATATACAAACGCAAGAGGTTTTGGCGTTTCGGCTGTTGCCTTGGTCACAGTATATAGAGTAGTGTTGATCATGATCATTAGTTCATTACTAATACTACTAGTGACCAAGGCAATGGGCGTTCATTTTTTTTAGCGTACTTTGTTTATTTGTTCAGATATCTTCTAGGTTTTTTGTGACTAGTAGGCCTAAGCAAAGAAATGAGATGAAAATGTGTAAAAGATTGAAATAAATCAAGTTTGAAATGAACTAAGAGAAGCAGAAATGAAAACAGAAACTGAGACCCCCTTGGTCCCCCCTGCACGCGAGCACACAGTTACGCCACTGTATACGTAAACACACTCTAGAAGCGAACCATAATAAATCACCGATCGAGAGAAATTAAAATATGCAAATTCAGCACACATTGTCAAGGCTTCGTATAAAGGACATTGCCCCAAACTACTTAACAATGCACACACACACGATACTAGGCCAGTGTTTGTCATGCTCTCGGGTCATGAACCCGCGTGTATGTGACACGGATCTATCCACGCACAACACGTGCCATGTGCTTATAGTAGCACGTCACTCATATGGGAAGCAACAAGTAAAACACCGAGACGTGTGGTTAATACACTGAACTGTCATTCAGGAGACCGGGGTCCGATTCCCGACATGGTCGACCATCCTGACAGGGGTGCATCGTGGTTTCCCTCTGTCGTTCAGGCCAATACTGGGATGGTTCCTTAACAACAGGCCACGACCGACTCCTTCACACTATCAAAAAACATCTGATAAAATAACCTTTCATCTCATATTCCATCATCTCATATACCATTCACCGACGTCAGCGCTAAATGACCTCGCTGTCGATGCTCCTTAAAACCCTAATATTCATTCATTCCGACGTCAATTTTTTTTTATTGATGAATATATAATAATAATGAATTGAAGCAAGACCCACTTAAGCCGAAGCCTGTCTGTGGGAAAGGAGGAAAATTAATTGATCAGTATGAAAGTGTCCAAGAGGGGGAGAACTACAAAAATAATTAATCAGAATAATAGAAATAGCAAAAATAATTATATAATTAATAATTATGATTTATAAATATGATGCGGTTGTTCAAGCAGTGAATCCGAATGACACAAGATTATGAATGATGATAATAATATAAATGCAGATTATAGCAATTGGAAAGTTATGGAATATAATTTGATTCAATTCTTAATTCAATTTGATTTCAATTAAAATTGAATTAAAGAATGTAGGAACAGATCTCAATCATCAGTGCATCGTTAAGAGGCCTCTTTACATGTTGCCTACACCGGCTTGATTGCAGACGTTAAGTTGACAACGGAAAACCAATCATCGTATTGATTTACAGTTTTATGTTAAATAATCACTAGTATTCAATACGTGCTCGCTTAAAGAGCTTTGGTTCGTGGTATGTTGTCAACCCTTTCAAAATAACTGTCAAAAATCAACATGTTTCTATCTGTTTTTCATAGTTTTTACGATTTTTTCAGAGTAATTTAATAGAAAAATATTATTTTTAGTGAACGTAGAGGCACAGATATACTCATTGTTGTTCTATTGCAAAAATAATTCGACTGATTGGTTCTACCGTTTACCCACCATGTGTTGGGAGCTAAACGCCTGTATTGACGCTTTTTGTCCTGATTTGACCGTTCCCTGCAGGTTTTACTCAAGGCTTGTGAGATGTAAAGTAACCTCTTTATACTAATTTTTATATCTTCTTGAAGTTTTGCTATTTCCTATATTTGTAGTGCAAATCTTTGCAGTAATAAATAAATACCAATATAAATAAAAGGTCGTATGCACGGGAAATTATTCTTGTTTAGCCGTAAGAGTCTAGCACGGTATAATCCACGCACCGCACGTTTCATAGCAACAAGTTAAACATAGCAACAAGTATCTCACTGGTTCCTTTCCCATTGTTACTTATCCGCGAGACTCGAACCACCCGCGCGATAGTGCTGTGTAATAGGGAGAGACGGTCGTTCGGAACCTTCATCTCTTGCGGACACAATGGCACAAACAGCTTTGTCAACTTTCACGGAATAATGTACTTTTATGTGGTACTTGGATGGTGACTTTCACTCGTACTTATATATATATACGCTTCTATTTGCGTCAACTCGACATAAATACATGAATAAAAATGTCGATTCATTTGAAATGTCAGTTAATGCATGTAATTGGAACGAGTTTTTCACCGTCCGATAGCAACAGTTGTTATGTTGATTTATCAGCAGTAATTAAGTCAGGAGTTTCATATAGAAAACATGTATCAATAGCATAATACAATCAGGATTACGTCGTTCTCGTGACAATGTCATTTATTTGTTTGTCTGTTGGTAGCTGCTACAGCGGACAGCCTTGTTACAGACCTATACTATGCTTGCAAAGCCTTGTTAAGGCCGGTCCACACGATGGCTTGCAACCATGTTCAATGGGTTCTTTTTTAGAAACTTTTTTTTTTAATAACATCGAAACTTGATACAAAATCATTGTTCCCCAATTAAGGCTATGGATGAAAGATAGGATCGTTTTGACGGGGCACCACAAGGGCGATCTTACCACCTCATTTTTCGAAACTGAAATAAAAACTACGGCTTGTTTATCGCCAATGTATTGGTACCCCTGTAAGCGGTGTGTGTGTAATTGTTTGTACTATATGCCTCTGCCAAGTAACAAATGACAAACAATAGTTACCATAGCAACACGGCGAACTGGTGGACATTGTTGTCTGTCTCTTGCAACAATGGGTGACGTCACTTGACAGAAGCCTATTTTCAGTTTTAATGACAAGCAATAGTTACCATAGCAATACAGCGATCTGGTGGACTACCAAACATTCTGATTGGTCAATTCCAACTGGTGCACATTGTTGTCTGTCTCTTGCAACAATGAGTGACGTCACTTGACAGAACCCTATAGTTTCGGGCGTAACACGTCAGTCAATTTTCTTCAGAACGACGGACTGTACTGATGACTACGATCTATTGGCGTCGGTGGATGATAGATGTGAGATGATGGGATGAAAGGTTATTTTTTTTTGATAGTGGGAAGGAGTTGGTCGTGGCCTGTTGTTGAGGAACCATCCCAGTATTGACCTGAACAGAGGGAAACCACGATGCACCCCTGTCAGGATGGTCGACCATGGCGGGAATCGAACCCCGGTCTCCTGAATGACGGTTCAGTGTATTAGCCACTCAGCCGCACATCTCAGTATCTTATGTATGAGTATAGAGTCTTCATATCGCTCAACACATGTTGATGGTAGATCACCAGCCTAAAACCAATTTTTCGTGAGTTCGTGGTATTAATTTTTTTTTCGTAGTTGACTTGGAAAACTTGGGTGGATGGTTAACCAATTTTTTTTGTGGGAGGAGGGGGGAGGAATTTATTTTCGAATTTTAAAAATTGTTAGAGACTATACAATCAAATTTAGTTAGACTCACACCATTATGCATGTGTAAAAATGAAATTGTTCAATTAAAATCAATTCATTTTCTCACTATTTAATCAATTGAATTGTAAGATCCATCTACTGCTACGTATTGCAATTCAGAGGCTATATTAACACACGAACACGTATGAGACGCAGACTCGATGAATGGGACAAGTAGGTATAAAACGAATGACCCCCCCCCCCCCTCCCCCCCGGCGTGAATCACAATGAAAAAAGACAAACGAGATCTCAAGAGAGTGTGTATATGTACACGCGGCAACGCTGTTCTATGCACCTACTCTCAGCAAACCTCGATTCCAACTTTTTGCCCGATTTGATGTTTTCTGTACCCTCGTCAAGTAGGCCTCGTCGGCTCGGCACGGCACGGCACGGCATGCTGTGGGCCCGTCCGAACCACTTGCGACCAAACAAGGCCCATTCACAACCGAAATCAAGAGTAAACTTGGCATTAGCACTAGTGTCATTATTTAGTAGTTATTCACAACAACAATTTAGCAGTAAGAAACAGCCAATGAAGTGGCTTTTTATTTACATCAGCTGTTTATCTGCCTTACTGAATCAGCCGCCATCTTTTTTTGTGCAATTATGTGTAGATTTTAGGTAAAGGTACATGTAATAGACCCTAATATCATTAATTGTAATAACATGGATTCAATTCAAACTGTTACAAGAAGGAGGGTGTATTCAAGACTGTGTGGTAGACATTGTCCTTAAGATAGAAGGCTGTGGCGCGCCAAACGTTTACTCAAATCTGATTGGTCAGTGCTTACACCAAGCTTGTTACGGTGAAGTTGGATAAATCGTTACGGCTAATGCGCCGTATTGTGAACGAGATACACGAGGGTCTTGGGACAGATATTGCTGCTAATGCCAAGTTTACTCCTAATTTTGACTGTGAATGGGTCTTGTCACGAATACGAGATGAGCGTAGCGAGCACTCACTCGCCCATTCACCTTGGAAATCATTCGTTTACACATCTCATCTCCATTCATCTCGCTATCGAGTGAAGGTTTGTGTCTCGGTATTCTTTAAATGGTGCTCCAACACAAGCAAAACAAAGGAGCTAGTAGTCATGAATGGTATTTTATAAGGTTTAAAATAAAGACTCCTTCCCACTATCCAAAACCATCTGATAAAATAACCTTTCATCTCATCTTCCATCTCATATATCATTATATTCAATAGATATAGTAGTCATCAGTAGAGTGCCACTGAACCGTCATCCGGGAGACTGGGGTTCGATTCCCACCATGGTCGACCATCCTGACAGGAGTTTTTCGTGGTTTACCTCTATCGTTCAGGTTGATACTGGGATGGTTCCTTACAACAGGCCACGACCGACTCCTTCACACTATCCAAAAACACCTAATGAAATAACCTCTCATCTCATCATCCCATCATCTCATTCATCATCCGACCCAATAGATCGTAGCCCTCAGTATAGTGCGCCGTTAAAACCCAATATAAAATGATAATAATAATCAGCGTGTATATTTTGTTATTCCGTGACCGGGATAACAAATAATGTTTCATAATGAATTTTAATAAAATAAATGAATTTTCGTGGTTTCCCACAGTCCTCGAAGCAAATGCTTGGATGAAGTACTAATTGGCCACGACCATTAATTAGTAGAGTGATAGGCCTAATTATAACATTATAGGCCTATCACTAATTTAATTTGTGCTTTTTGTATAATGATCAATTTTACATCTGCTGTCAAGGGAAAGAAGTAATTAATCATTGCCCAAGAGACTTAGTTCAAAGTGGAAGATATCAACATTCGTGTGTTTATACTGAAAGACTTTTATCTACTGCGAAAAATTATGGTCACAGACAGCGCAGTCCTGGTGTTGAAGACCATTAGTTTTAAATAATCAAAATGGGGTGGTAAGATCGCCCTTGTGGTGCCCCGTCCAAACGATCATATCTATCATCCTTAGCCCTAATTGGGGAACAATGATTTTGTATCAAGTTTCGATGTTATTAAAAAAAAAAAAAAATAATGAATTCAAGATCTGTTCTCTAATTCCAAGAAGGCTGTACAGTCTACACAACCTACTACATCAAATCCTAACTAATCTTTTATGCATGATTTCATTGGGTATATTTATTCCGTGGATAGTTTTTCTCTGAATTTTTTCCGCTTACCGTGAAAATATTACAACAACTATCGTAATTAATTAGTTTTGATGAGAGTCTATCTGGTGTTCTCTTGAACCGAGGATAGGGCAACAAAAGGTCTCTCGGCGGCCCACATTTCGAAGAAACAAGACAGAACTCTTTCAACCAAACCAGACACTGTTTCCCCAGTTCTGCTCGCGTACCCACGACAGGAGGTGCGAACCAACCGCGCGGTAATGGTGTAAGATACGGAGGACGGTCGCTCGGAGCCCTCTTCTGAAGACGGTCCGAGCGGCGATACAGAAGAAGGCGCGAACCACCCGCGCGGTAATGGTGTAAGATACGGAGGACGGTCGCTCGGAGCCCTCTTCTGAAGACAGTCCGAGCGGCAAGACACTTGATGTAGACAGAAAAAAGCGATCTCCCATGGTTCAGTGCACACCGGCAAGCTATCTGCTACACAGCCCAGCTGGGATTAGTCATTGTCTTCGTTCTTATGATCACTGATTAGTGAGTAAATAACATAAACCTTGGGCGAGGTTAGAACAAACTAACATCTGAATACGTTCTATCGTGTTAGCGAGAAGTTGGTGTAGGCCTCGACAGGTTGGATTGAAAGTTCGATGTGCCTTATCCACCGTGGCTCAGTCGGCTGGGGCACCGCTTTAGAAACTGAAGTCACCATCGGGCGTGGGTGAACGTCCTTTCACTTATCCTCACTTCATAGTTTCACAATCGCCTGCTCATTCGTACCCCCGTATAACCTAGCTGTTGGTGGGGTCGATCAGCCAACAATTGGGGAGTTTTGATACAAATTCATGTGTGTTACGTGGATGTAGATGGAATTTCAAATTTCGATCAATATAAGTAATGAACGCTTGAACACATGTGCCGAGCCGTGGTAAGACATTTTGCGCCCCTGGACCCGGAAATTGTTGGCGCCCCCCCCCCCCCTCACAGTTAATCCCCAAACATTCACTCATTTACTTTGAAAACTATTCCCCGTCAAATACATAATTTCTTAATGTGTTTTGAGCATTGTTTCCAATAGTTTATTCATTCATAAGTCCACATCTCAAAATACGATATATATATATATATATATATATATATATATATATATATATATATATATATATATATATATATATATATATATATATATATATATATATATATATATATATATATATATATATATATATATATATATATATTTATATATATATATATATATATATATATATATATATATATATATATATATATATATATATATATATATATATATGTATATGTATATATTTATATATATATATATATATATATATATATATATATATATTATTAAATACAGTTCTTTTTGAATGAATACAACCTTCATATGTTGATATATTTTCTCCATTACAATAGGCTGGTGAAAATTTGGCGTCCCTCAAATATTTTGAAAGGCCCGGGCCTCGCGTCAGTTGAACAAACAATTAACAACTCATACTAACAATTCGAAAAGCCACAAAGCTTCGAAGTATATTTTCTTTGTTACATTATTGAAGATTGTGCCAAGTAATAAAGTGATGGTAAATAAAACACGTGCAATTCTGCAAGATGGTATTATGCCAAGCAGGATCTGTTAGCCAATGAAAAGTGACAGAATAACTCGTAAATACAACACGGCTCCGAAATGTAGTAGGCCTAATAAAATTGCCAACAATGGGAGATTGTGATAATGTCATATTTTCTACCATTTCCTAAATAGTGCATCCGCAACAGTCGAATATAGTATAGGTACCTTGGAACATGTTATGATTTGGTGCTCACTAAATAAATAAAGCTATTGTTGGACGTGGTATAGTTAATCCTAATTTTAAAAGAAGACAGTCTCCCATTATTTGCTACGATTAGGATGTCACAACCTTTCGAGAGCTCTTTCTTTCAGACCATGTTAGAAAACCATGTTTTAAGCGTCTCAAAATGAAGGCTTTTTGTGTTTTCCACCTTAAAAACAGCAGCAACCAGTCTTTTTCATGTTTTATTTTCTTTGTTCTTGTTTAGATTTTATAGAGATAATAAAGTGGTTGACCCTTCCTACCTGAACTCGAGCACAATGGAACTACCTGGATGCATACACAACGTCTGTAAGAGAACGGAGAGAGAGAGAGAGAAAAAAAAACAGAATCTTTTTAAGGGTGTTTTTTTTCTTCTCTTTAATAATACCTGCGCTATACCCACCCTAAAAATGGTTGCAGACAGCTCTTTGACAACCACCGCTATCAAATTATGAATGCGTCGAGGAACCACCGCATGAGAAAACATGCATCGGCTGCCAACCGACTAAAAATAAAATAAAATAATAAACACAAAAAAACTCCCAATCCCCATAGCAACGTGCTTGTTTGTTTTTAATGCTGGTAAACATTATTCCATGCTGCAACAGATTTAATTGGTATTTCATCCTACATTTAAAATGTCACTGGCCAATCAATTTTCTGCAATCACAGAAACACACGGAGTGAAAAGCAAACAAACATCAAGTGAGAAATACGTGAGAGAAAACACGAACGTGATTCGATCCAATTTACAAAATACGATGGAAAAACTTTGTATATATTATAAAATAAATGAAACTAGGAAATCTATACGTGACAGTTCGATCCTGAACGGCCGAATAAGGACAATCGCAACAAGTTGTTTCGGCACGTGATGTCGCGCCGTCGGCTATAGGCAACCCATCCTACACTTGGGTTCTATAGTGTGCGTGTATTTACCGACAAATAAAGTGGAACATCGCACTCATCCGTCACTCACCATTGGGTTTGACCAATACAAGGTTTGACACACATTAGACTAGCAGTACCAGTGAGACCACCGCAACAGAAAAACTACGTGAAACTGGCATCCGATAAAAAAAAAAAAAAACAGAGTCGATGGAGAAGAGCTGTAGAGAAAAGTACGTGTGACCGAGTAATGCTTGAGCCAAACTAAACGATAACTGGCAAAATGATATGGTTAGTGACCAAGTAGAGAGAGAGAGAGAGAGAGAGAGGTGTGAGAACGTTTATTTTATTTATTCATTCATATTGGATATATTATTTTATATTCATGTATCCTATATCTACTTGGCCTACTATCATGCACTATCCCATAGGGCCTTCTATCATTTCAATTCAATTTTGAATCATTTTATTCTTGATTCTTATAAATTATATAAATTATATAAAATTATGAATTTATGATAATTATAAATAGAACTCTCATAAATGATCAAAATAGTAATGATAATATACATTAATGAATCAATATAATAATATATGGCAAGTAGAAATAATATTAAGTTTATTGATGTAATATAGTACTATTATTTTATAATTATTACTTATATAAATTTTGCAACTATAGGTTCAAATATTTCGAATTAATTCTAAATTTGTATATAAGATTGAAGAAACCCGCGTTAATATAAAATATTAAAAATAAGAGTACGGTACGAAATCTATCTTATTTGTAATGAAACCAAACAATCTTTATCCCATATCGATCCTACTCATGGTGGGTAAACGGTTGGACCAATCAGTCTAATTATTTTTGCAATAAAACAATAATTAGTATATATCTGTGCCTAGCTCTACGTTCACTAAAAATCATGATTCCATATTGAATTACTCTGAAAAACTCGTAAAATCAATGAAAAACAGGTAGAAACATGTTGATTTTTGACAATTATTTTGAAAGTGTTGAAAACATACCACGAACTAAAGCTCTTCGTACGAGCACGTATTGAATGCTAGAGATCATCTAACCGACAACTGTAAGTCAATACGATGATTGGTTTTCCGTTGCCAACTTGGGTCCCGAACGTCTGCAATCAAGCCGGTAAGCAACATGTAAAGAGACGATGTGATGGAAGGATATTTCATTGAATGAATGAATGAATATTAGAGTTTCAAGGCGCATCGACAGCGAGGTCATTTAGCGCCTGCATTAGTTTGTGTTTGGATGGTGGGAAGGAGTCGGTCGTGGCCTGTTGTTAAGGAACCATCCCAGTATCAACCTGAACGACAGGGAAACCACGATGCACCCCTTTCAGGATGGTCGACCATGGCGAGAAATCGAACCCCGGTCTCCTGAATGACGGTTCAGTGTGCTAACCAGTTGGCCACACGTCTCAGTAATTTGTTTTTCAACTTGGCCGCAGAATGTGACATTTTGATGAGCGTCAGGGAAGACTTCTCGGTACAATTCGGGTATTTGTCACGCTGTCTTGATAGTGGACATATCTTTCGTCTAAGCTTTCTTACAACAATGATAAATGTGCGTGCTTTATCGATCTTAATTTTCTAAAAAGTAATCAATAATTTCATTGGTGACAATATTTCGATCTTTCTTGATTACTTTCTTTCGTGACTTTCATTATACCTTTATTAATTATTACTCAGAAGTTGATCAAGCTCTAATAATATATTCAACTGTCATAACTACGAAAACACCTCATCGAATTTCACATTTTTTATTAAAATATAGTCTATATTCTGAGGACGGTTCTTGTTTGTTGTACAACCCCACCAACAGCTTGTTATTGGAGGGGAGGGTGAGGGGGGAAGGGAAAGAAATCAATCAATCAAATGACGAATCGAAAGAGCGACATTTACGAAATCCCATTGCATTTTGCGAACCTCTGGACCCAAACCCGACACAGCCCACGAAACAAATCAATATTTCCACGCTGAATTACGAACCATGGCTCTATTCCGTCGTTAACGCGTCGTCAAAAACAACCATAACGAGCTGCTAACCACCTCCAACATTCAACAATCACTCTGTACGAACATTTCGAGACATTAGAAAGGTAAAGGTCACAACACAATAAGATATAGTAAATGCCAAGTGGGATTATGAAAACTCTCTATAGGAGTAAAATCCAGAGAGATCTAGGTAAAACAAACAAACCGAACGTTACAAAGTATTGTACTCGTTCAGAATACCAATTATTGTGAATTACAAATACAATCGACGAAGCAAATACAAAAAGCTGGCCCCTGCAGACAATGGACCTTATTGGTATGATTCCTGTACGTGGGAAGTAGGAGCACGTGAGATGAATGGCTGTGTGTAAACAAGACATGACCAGGAGTAGTACAATAGACGGGCAAAGTCGAGACCGTGACTTGCGAATACGTTACGTACTTGCTGTGATTGCTGAGAATGTCGCAGGAAATGACACATATATTATATACGGCAGCCCTGGCACACGTTTCAAACACCAGGATTTAGTGTTTATTGGGTTTAGCGACGGACTGTACTGATGACTACGGTCTATTGGTGTCGGTGAATGATATATGAGATGGTGGGGTGAAAGGTTATTTGTTAAGGAACCATCCCAGTATTGACCTGAACGACAGAGGGAAACCCGAGGGGTTTGCAACTACCAAATTTGGTGTACACCTGATTTCAAATTTCAAGATTTCAGGTGATTTCAAGTGATTTCAGGGATTTCAAGTGATTTAAGGGATTTCAAGTGATTTCAGGGATTTCAAATGATTTCAAGTGATTTCAGGGATTTCAAGTATTTTCAGGGATTTCAGGTGATTTCAAGTGATTTCAGGGATTCCAGGTGATTTCAAGTGATTTCAGGGATTTCAAGTGTTTTCAGGGATTTCAGGTGATTTCAGGGATTTCAAGCGATTTCAAGTGATTTCAGGGATTTCAGGTGATTTCAAGTGATTTCAGGGATTTCAAGTGTTTTCAGGGATTTCAGGGATTTCAAGTGTTTTCAGGGATTTCAAGTGTTTTCAGGGATTTCAGGTGATTTCAGGGATTTCAAGTGTTTTCAGGGATTTCAGGTGATTTCAGGGATTTCAAGTGATTTCAGGTGATTTCAGGGATTTCAAGTGATTTCAGGTGATTTCAGGGATTTCAAGTGATTTCAGGGATTTCAAGTGTTTTCAGATTTCAGGTGATTTCAGGGATTTCAAGTGATTTCAGGTGATTTCAGGGATTTCAGGTGATTTCAGGGATTTCAAGTGATTTCAGGGATTTCGAGTGAATTCAGGGATTTCAAGGTGATTTCATGGCAAGTGTACACCGGATTTCAGGAGTTGTTAACCCCTCGGGGAAACCACGAAAAACTCTGTCAAGATGGTCGACCATGGCGGGAATCGAACCCCTGTCTTCTGAATGTTCAGTGTGTTGGCCACGCGGCCACTCTGTAAACACGATGATGGCAACAGTTGTAGTTTGAGATTGTTGGTAAGAGGAACAAATGTCCTCCGGGAACTCGACTGATTCTATTTCCACCAGTAAACAAGCATGTCTGTAGGCCATGCCATATAGATTTCAGATGTCAGAATTGCATAAATACTTGGAACATTCTTAAATTAACAAGTTCCAATTATTTTGAAACTTTCCAAGTCCTTGTGTCGAATTTGCCACAAGATCGCAATATCAAGTTCGATTATTTAATTTACGATTAAGTTCGAGTACGATTATTATTATTTTTTTTTTAATAACATCGAAACTTGATACAAAATCATTGTTTCCCAAAGAAGGCTAATAAATAAATAATAAATAAATAATGAATAACGATCATATAATAAATAATAATAAATGATAAATAAATAATTTATTGTTTATTTCTATTGGCTCATGCCGGGATGGTTCCTACAATATAGGCCACGACCGCTCCCTTCCCACTGTCCCTCCAATTACCCACAAAACCTTCATCTCATCATCCCATCATCTCATGAATTATTCATCCGACGCCAATAGATCTTAGTCATCATTACAGTGCGTCGTTAAAACACAATAAAAAAATATAAAAAAAATAATAGTAGAATGTTCTTTGATAGAACCCCAATACACCGCCTTCTTTATCTCGAGTGTAGACACAGATTCAAGACTACGTAACCATCGCCCAAGGGAGGAGGCTAGGCTTATTATCAGTATATATGATACGCTTGTCTCCACGTGAGATGCAGGTTCCGGTCGACCGTCTCCCCTATACCACACCATTGGCGCACGGCTGGTTCGAGCCTTCATTTCTCGTCTGATACTATTTTAACATCGTGCATTTTGTTTCTGATTTGTGATACGTCCTAACTTCGTAGCCATACCCCTTTAGTTACACCACTCATGATCGTTTTCTGGAATTGCACCTACTGTAGGGTTGTATTGAGACGGGTGGACCAGTGGTTAGCATGCTGAACCGTCATTCAAGAGATGGCGGTTCTATTCCGGCCATGGTCGACCAAAAGAACTGCAGCATTATCTGTCGCAATGCGACGTATACCATTGCGTTGTACCAGAAAATAGTTCCAACTGCGAGCACCAAAAGCACTATCATGGGCGTCGTTCCACATTTCAATGGATGGTTGTATAAATATGGTTATAGGGTTTAATAAAAAAAAAAAAATTGTCAATTTTGTATAATGATGAACTTTACATCTGCTGTCAAGGGAAAGAAGTGATCATTGCCCAAAAGAGACTTAGTTCAAAGTGGAAGATATCAACATTCGTGTGTTTATACTGAAAGACTTTTATCTACGGCAAAAAATTATGGTCACAGACAGCGCAGTCCTGGTGTTGAAGTTAATTAGTTTTAAATAATCGAAATGGGGTGGTCAGATCGCCCTTGTGGTGCCCCGTCCGAACGATCCTATCTTTCATCCACAGCCTTAATTGGTTACGTCACATATCAGAGTCGACTTGATACGCTATCTTCAGGCGCTCTAACGACGAGCACCGTCACCGTAAACATTGGAGATCGAGCCCTCAACTCTTGCCTTATACCAAAAACTAAGTTGTATATAATCTAGTTTCCGTCTTGCCTTTCGAGTCTGTTACTATACGTATTATGTAAGCGCCCCCCCCCCCCCCCCTCACCCGCCTGGGAAAGTAATGAGAAGTCGAGCTGGGCTGGCTGCAGTGGGCGGTCATCAAGGCGGGAGGTCTTGTGTTGCCCGCGGTCGACCAGAGGGTAGTCGGAGGGTTGTCGACGCGGCCCTTTGTTCTCTGCGTGCACTGTGCAGCGGACAAGAACCAGACAGAGAGAGAGAGAGATGCTCACGCATTCTAGAACGGTCTTGTTTTTTTCTCTTCCATGTATAGGAATATTTTACTGTAATTGGCTATTTATAATATTTGGTGTGTTTAGATGTAGATATATATATACGAAGGAAGGAGGTGAACATGTTCAGAGTCGAGATGAGAGGTAGAAGATCTTGGTGTGTAGATGAGGAGAGTTGGGACGAACAATCTTTGACATTTTTGTTTTATTTTTGTTCTTCTGACACGACAAGTGATCAGCAATAATTGAAAACTAGTATTTTATGTGTTTTTTCTATGTTTTATTGTTGTATCTACGTCATGTGTGCTATATATAGTGGTGTGTGATGAAGGGAACGGTAGCTCGGAACCTTCTAGTTCATCGTCAATTTTTGTATTACTGTAAGTCCGATTTTAGTAAGTGTTTTTTTTTTTTTTTATTGACACAAAAAATATTCATAGATACATATGTATACGTTCTCAAAAGGTCTACAAAATTCTATGTTACAAAACCACGAAAAAAAAACTGTCAGGATGGTCGGGCATGGCGGGAATCGAACCCCGGCCTCCTGAATGACGGTTCAGTGTATTAGCCACTCGGCATCATCAAAATAACAAGGAAAACCGCTGACCTCTGTTCTTGTCAACATTTACATTTTACAACCGATGACGTCATAGTGTTTGTTGTAAAACTAAAGCAATCAAGATACGCGTCCGTTTACCTCTCTCTCTCACCCCTCTTCTCACCACTCTCTCTCTCTCTCTCTCTCTCTCTCTCTCTCTACTCTCTCACGCAACCGCCTATCTTATTTCTTACTTCACTGCCATCACCAGATACCGGTACGTTCATTCTTTTTCTACCTTTCCGTTTCCTGTCCGCACATTTAGACGAATCTTAAGGGGACGCAGACCTCGCATTTTTTGCACATTATTTTTTTGAATTTTTTTCTTGAAGTGTGACCAATACGTGGATATAATTTGCTTGAACACATTCATAATATTTTGGATTCAGGAATTATGTTCAATTAGACTTGCACCCTGCGAGCCGCAACCTTCTATTCCCTAACCTAGACTTCAAGACAGCGTCGTTCTTCCGCTTGTCGTTATCTTATCTCTACAGGCTCTCTGTGATGGACTTACTCTGACAGCCGGGTTTATATATATCACATCGCACCTATACTTCAATCCACGGCACAAGGGCGTCCACATACAACATAGGCTTATATTATATGTATATATATATATATATATATATATATATATATATATATATATATATATATATATATATATATATATATATATATATATATATATATATATGTATATATATATATATATGTATATATATATATATATATATATATATATGTATATATATATATATATATATATATATATATATATATATATATATATATATGTGTGTATATATATATATATATATATATATATATATATATATATATATATATATATATATATATATATATTTCGAGGGGTTAACAACTATTTGGTGTACACTTGTCATGAAATCTTCTTGAAATCCGAAATCAGGTGTAAGTAGGGAGATTTACTAGTTGTTCACCCCTCGAACCAAACTATAGAGAAGCGTGTGTTGTGTGTTTCCATTCAGCCCACAAAAGAAAAGAGCAGACTCACATCATATAAACATTTCGGGGTGGGGGGGGGGGGGGACAAAAACTTCAAACATGGAAATATGGTTCGATGAATATTAGAGATTTCCGCATGACTGCACTATATTTCAACTTGCGTGTTCGAGTGTTATACATTTTTTTTTTTAAATAACATCGAAACTTGATACAAAATCATTGTTCCCCAATTAAGGCTGTGGATGAAAGATGGGATTGTTTGGACGGGACACCACAAGGACGATCTCACCACCCCATTTTGAATATTCAAAACCAATGAACTTCAACACCAGAAACTGCGCTGTATGACCATATTTTCCGTCGCAGATAAGTCTTTCAGTTTTCCAAAGTCCGGAACACATCATAAGTAATAAGTCAAGTTATAAAATGTGGGCGACTGTTTGCCGGGGCAAGTAGGGCAGTAGAGAGAAGAGAAGAGAAGAGGGTGGATCGATGTCACGAGCAAGCCACCACCCTCTTCTTGTCCGCGACGCCACATCAGTCAGTGCAGCTGCGAGACAAGGAAGGATGTCACTAGAACTACCACGCCACTCTGACATGTGTTGCCCGCACCTTGCTTGCTATAACGGTAACAATGTCGAGGTAAACACGTGAACCTATCAACAAAAGAAGGTCGTCTTAAAACATATTTCATTCATAATGACGTACTGAAATGTTGACCAAGATCTATTGGCGTCAGTGAATGAGAGGACTGGATGTCATTTGTTCTTGGATAGTGGGTATAGGTACTGAGACGTGAGGCCGGGTGGTTAATATACTGAACCGTCATTCAGGAGACCGGGTTCGATTCCCGCCATGGTCGACCATCCTGACAGGGGTTTTTCGTGGTTTCCCTCTGTCGTTCAGGTCAATACTGGGATGGTTCCTCAACAACAGGCCACGACCGACTCCTTCCCACTATCCAAAACACCTAATAGAATAACCCCCCATCTCATCATCCCATCATCTCATATATCATTCACCGACGCCAATAGATCGTAGTCATCAGTAAAGTGCGTCGTTAAACCCAATATAAATAAAGATAGTGGTAAGGAGTCGGTCGTGGCCTGTTGTCAAGGAACCATCCCAGTATTGACCTGAACGACAGAGGGAAACCAGGAGAAGGCCTGTCAGGATGGTCGACCGTGGCGGGAATCGAACCGCTTATTTCTCTCGTGCCGTTTCGTCCAATTACCACAGAGCTCATGCGGGCATCATTGAATTTCATGCACATTAGGTGGTTTGCAGCCCCCCCCCCCCTCCCCCCGGTTACCCGTCAGAATCACATGGAATCAGTAGTAGCAGTTCTTATACGTGTCGACCACAGTCGAGCGACCGTCCCCCCTATGCCGCACCGTTAGCGCGCGGGTGGTTCGAGCCTTCTGTCCTCATCCAAGCGACGTACCTTTATCTGTTGGTCCAAAATCATTGCTCCCCAATTATATGGCCATGGATGAAAGTAGGATTGATATATGATTTAAGTAGAATATATACATATAAAATAACTGAGATGAGTGGTCGAGTGGCTAGGACACTGAACCGTCATTCAGGAGACCGTGTTCCCGCCATAGTCGATCCTTCTAATAGGTTTCTTTCGTGGTTTACCTCTGTCGTTCAGGTCAATACTGGGATGGTTCCTTAGCAACAGGCCACGACCGACTCCTTCCCACCATCCAAAACACCTAAGAAAATAACCTCTCATCTCATATATCATTCACCGACGCCAATAGATCGTAGTCACCAGTACAGTGCGTGTTGAACCCAATGTATACAAATGTCCGCATGAGCTGTTGGTCATGATTGACTGGCGGGGGGGCCGGGGGGGGGGGAGGGGGGGTCCGGAAGTAGCACGATGCACCACTGGATCGCCTGACTGACACCTACAGCTTCTGACCGGTGTTCCCACGGTATATCACGTTACACATTTGCATCGTGTTGACTTATCTCTTCAATTAACAGCTCCGAACAATCCAAACATCCATGTGTTGATTGGGGGCTGACGTGGAAACGAGATTCGATAACTTGGAAAATTACTGGGAAAGATGCTTTGTTGTTGTTGTTGTTGTTGTTGTTGTTGTTGTTGTTTTTCCGTTTCAAACTTGGCTAGTTGTTATAAAACAGCCGAGGGGTTGGCAACTCCTGAAATGTGGTGTACACTTGTCATGAAATCGTCCTGAAATCCCTCGAATTCTTCTTGAAATCTCGTGAAATCTCAAATCAGGTGTACACCAAATTCAGTAGTTGTTCACCTCTCGAAAACAGCAAACACCAGAAGCACTTTGCTGAAAATTAAAATACTAGGAAACGTAGCATGCGTTGTGATGAGCGATATATAGGTTAATCTCATGTGAAATGTGATGAAAAGCTTTCTACACGCACATTGATTTTGAAACCATTCAAAAACCACGGCCGACCTGTTCTACTTAATGCTCATTTATTTTAAAGAATTTTAAATTTAATTGGTTTTACCTTTTGATCTTCTTAATAGCTTTTAAATCGATCTAAAAGAACTCCAGTATAATTATTTCGTACAAAACGGCTGATCCGATTTCAGCCATCCGAGACACGAGTTGGTGTTCCTTGTTCTGTCTTGTTCCCAGCTTTGTTCCTTCTTCAGTTGTAGCCCTTCGGTGGCGACCATTGTTACCCCTTTACTTATTGGGTCTAACGACGCACTGTACTGATGATGACTAAGATCTATTGGCGTCGGTGGATGACATATGAGATGATGGTATGATGAGATGAAAGGTTATTTCATCAGGCGTTTTTGGATGGTGGGAAGGAGTCGGTCGTGGCCTGTTGTCAAGGAATCATTTTAGTATTGACCTGAACGACAGAGAAACCACGAAAACTCTGTCTCAGGATGGTCGACCATGGCGGGAATCGGACCCCGGTCTCCCGAATGACTTCAGTATTCTCGTCTCAGTATATATATATATATATTTTTTTAAATAACATCGAAACTTGATACAAAATCATTGTTCCCCAATTAAGGCTATAAAAGATGGGATCGTTTGGACAGGGCACCACAAGGGCGATCTTACCACCCCATTATGTATCCCCTTTTTTTGGGTCGCCATCATCCAATTGTTCCCCACGTTCAGCAATAAACGAAGACGACTAGTCTTGTTTGTTCTCTCTCTGGGACTCGTCCCCCCCTCCCCCCCCCCCCCCCCCCACCCCGCCCCGGGGGTCAGCTCAGATGTCAGCGGTGTGTCAGCATCCGGTCACCGCCGTCTTGCCCCTCGACTTGACCACAACAACAAGGTGCGACAACCAGGGAGCCGTGACCTCGGCCCAACAGAGACTCTGGTTACGACTCTGTCATCTTAGAGTCGGGGGGAGGGGGGGAGGGGGGGGGGGGGTGCAACATGTACAGCAATCACGTGAGCCCAGGTTTATCGTTTTAGACCATTATATTATTATATAGTGTCTCGAAAACAGCACGATGTGTTTGTAGTTGTCGAGGAGGCTCGAACCACCCGCGCGATAGTGGTGTGGGATAGGGGGGACGGTCGCTCGGAACCACCGCGTCACGATCCGACTTGGAAAACGATTCACTTGCACGTCATGTTGAGGGACGAGTCGAGACGTCCGAGCGTGAGATTGCCAACACAAGCAGTGGCGTGATTGTGCTATTTGAAACGGATTGGTTGCGAGTGAGGGGAATATTAAGGCAACCTTCGTTCCGTTGTACGTATCAGTGTTGTGGAATTATTTTTCATCATTTTATTGTATTTATTATTTATGAATAACGGAACCAGTGTCCCACAAGTGCCGTATTATAATGGGAAGAAAGCGGTCATGGCCGGTATATATATATATATATATATATATATATATATATATATATATATATATATATATATATATATAAATATATATATATATATATATATATATATATATATATATATATATATATATATATATATATTGCGTTTTTTGGAGGCTTCTTTCTTGGTCATGGTTCATGGTTATGGTAATTCATAAGGATTCAAAAAATAATACCAAATATTGTGATGAATGAAATTTAAAAATATTTCTTCTTGCCAACGCTACCAAAGTTTTGATTCAGTTTCAGCCCTGACGACGATAGGTACAATCCAATCGAAACGCGTTAGCAAACAACAATGTGTATATTTTATTCATCACAATGATATTATTTCTAAATCATTATGAATTACTATAACCATGACCAAGAAAGAAGCCTCCAAAAACGCTGTATATATATATATATATATATATATATATATATATATATATATATATATATATATATATATATATATATATATATACATATATATATATATATATATATATATATATATTATATTTCGCAAGGTTTGACGATAATGTGAATGTTGAACTCGGAACGAATCTTACATGCAGAGTTTCGCAAGTCCCGACTTTCTCGGCTGGGTATCAGCCCGTGCACGAGACAAACAGTCACGATATGCACCCGGCTCAGACACCTTGCAGAATCAGCCTGACGAAACGACGTGGCTTGAAGAAACACCTTGGCAACCAATCTGCTAGTCGGTCTAAATAAGGCCGTAATGGCTCGAGAAGGTCGTATCGCGGTGGGGGACACGGAACTAGGCTTAACTTGCGGATAATAAACAGATATCTTATATATATATATATATATATATATATATATATATATATATATATATATATATATATATATATATATATATATATAAATATATATATATATATATATATATATATATATATATATATATATATTGCGTTTTTTGGAGGCTTCTTTCTTGGTCATGGTTCATGGTTATGGTAATTCATAAGGATTCAAAAAATAATACCAAATATTGTGATGAATGAAATTTAAAAATATTTCTTCTTGCCAACGCTACCAAAGTTTTGATTCAGTTTCAGCCCTGACGACGATAGGTACAATCCAATCGAAACGCGTTAGCAAACAACAATGTGTATATTTTATTCATCACAATGATATTATTTCTAAATCATTATGAATTACTATAACCATGACCAAGAAAGAAGCCTCCAAAAACGCTGTATATATATATATATATATATATATATATATATATATATATATATATATATATATATATATATATATATATATATACATATATATATATATATATATATATATATATATATATTATATTTCGCAAGGTTTGACGATAATGTGAATGTTGAACTCGGAACGAATCTTACAGAGTTTCGCAAGTCCCGACTTTCTCGGCTGGGTATCAGCCCGTGCACGAGACAAACAGTCACGATATGCACCCGGCTCAGACACCTTGCAGAATCAGCCTGACGAAACGACGTGGCTTGAAGAAACACCTTGGCAACCAATCTGCCAGTCGGTCTAAATAAGGCCGTAATGGCTCGGGAAGGTCGTATCGCGGTGGGGGACACGGAACTAGGCTTAACTTGCGGATAATAAACAACAGATATCTTATATATATATATATATATATATATATATATATATATATATATATATATATATATATATATATATATATATATATATATATATATACTTGTATTTACGAAATATAAGAAGGTCGGATAGCAACTAGATAATTGTTGACACTTTTGGTATAGTTTGAAATGTATTTTTATAATCGACAATAATAATAGTGTTTAAAATGTATATTTTCGGATTCAATATGTGATTTGATTACTACTTGTATTTATGAAATATAAGAAGGTCGGATATTAATTAAATAACTGAGACGAGTGGTCGAGTGGTTAACACACTGAACCGTCATTCAAAAGACCGGGGTTTGATTCCCGCCATGGTCGACCATCCTGACAGGAGTTTTTCATGGTTTTCCTCTGTCGTTCAGGTTGATACTGGGATGGTTCCTTAACAACAGGCCACGACCGATTCCTTCCCACTATCCGAAAACACATAATAAAATAACCTTCCATCTCGCATATCATCCACTGACGCCAATAGATCGTAGTCATCAGAACAGTGCGTCGTTAAACCCAATATAAATAACCAACTAAATAATTGTTGACACTTTTGGTATAGTTTGAAATGTATTTTTATAATCGATGATAATAATAGCGCTTAAAATGTATATTTTCGGATTCAATATGTGATTTGATTACTTTATTCCTCAGAAGACACGTCGGATACATCATATTTTTCATTCGCTTCCCACAAGATAATCTCACTGGGAGCTCAAATACTTATGTGACCATTGTATGAAGTGTTGTATGTGATAAAATGAAATACATCGAGAACATTGCTGATGTTCTAAAAGCTTATAATTCAATCATTGGCCGAGCGAAATATTTCTTTTGGACACTTTTGAATACAACATCTAGGCTTTCGCCAAGTTATACATAATCTTGATGTGAATTTGAAAATAGGCCTATATGTTGGCTTTATTACATACATGTAATAAATACACTTGAAATGCAATTGGGATTTTAACCCGGTGGCAAGTACAATTACATAAATGACATCACAAATACACAATCGCAAAATAAGAACAAAAATAAGAATTTTCAACTCATGAAGATTTGACAATTTCGACAAAAGCGCTTGCGTTTCTGGTAAATCGCGTACGGAAAAATCGTAATTCCTTGAACGATTTTTTTTTTCAAGAACATTGAAACTCGATACAAAATCATTGTTCTAATCGAAGTGTTTTATTAATACTGGTTTTTATGTAATTAGTTATTTCCTACCATCTTGTACAACCGTCTACTTTTTTCGTTACTTGATGTAACTTGATTGCTCAAAATCAATAGTAATCAAAGAAACCTTACACTTCGTAAGTAGAATGTAACAAATCACTCAATGTTTTGCTTTTTTTTTTACTTCAACTACTTTATTATTTTTAATGTTTGAGAAATACGTCCCAATTTGAATTGTAACTTATAATTCACTATTTTAACCCACAGTTAAGTCTTTTTTGAAGGGCTTTGTGGATGTTTGTTTGTTGTAATTGTGTTTTTCTCTCTGTATCAGTGTATGTGACCAATTAAAAAAAAAAAAAATGGCAAAGGACGAAAAATAGGATCGTTTGATTGAGGCACCACAAAGGTGATCCTACCACGCCACAAATATCACAGATATACCAATCTAACAGTGATACATTGTATCTGTCAAGTTGGCATATGACCTTCGTCTTCCGTGGATAATGAAATAAGTCCTAATATGGTTTTGTATCGGTTTAATCTCTGTTCTTCAAGGCAGTAATAGGAATTATGTTTATGCGGAGTTAATAAATATATATATATATGGTATGGATCCTTACTTCCTCTTGGCAGTTAGTATATTTGCTAGATTCATATTCCGTGGCAGCTGATTGCTGCATAGACCGCACGTGTGTTCGCGTGTACCAATACCGTGTAGTGAGAAACGTTTGCATCAAGCAAGACCGAGCGTGAGTTGTACGTACATACACATCAGACGTGCAGTCAATAGGGAAGTGTAGTAGGCCTACCCGCGCAACTTTTGGGTTCTTTCACTTGAAACACGCCCATTTGATTAACATGGGTGTACATCTTTGAAACGCCACAGTTTCTTTATTACTGCACCTACACGAAAAAAAATTACTTCGTCATGTTCACTGTATTTTTCTCATCATTAAGAGAGCAATAAAACAATCCAAAACATCAACAAATTTAAACTATTTGATGAACAAAAACACCTTGTAATTGCAAGGTCGAAAACTTCTACTCAACCGCTCCGTTCCGCCCACGTTAGTGACTGTAAACTCGAAATATTGCAACGCTCAAATTACGGTGATGCCAAGCGTCTCCCGACTGCTTCTTCTGTGTGTCACGGCCCATACGATATTTTTGTATCGACATGCGCATCACACGTTCAAGGAGGCATCATTAGATCTTATTTCAAAATGGTGTGTTGTTGTGTTCCCGAATGTCCATTATCAAGCACAAATTCAACAGAGAGCTTTTACAGATTTCCTACGGATCAAGGAGAGTGTAAGGAATGGATGAAACTTATAAGGTAAAGCGCTCACAATAAGCGCTCACCTGCATTTTTCTTTCTTCTTTGAAGAATTCCATTATTGTGCTATACAACACAGCTATGCTTTCAACTGTTCAAAACGATCCACGAAAAAACAGGAAACGGAACTGCTTTTCGTCTATCTCTCTCATTCGTTCGCTTGGCAACGTTGCAATTACAAGGTGTTTTTGTTCATCAAATAGTTTAAATTTGTTGATGTTTTGGATTGTTTTATTGCTCTCTTAATGATGAGAAAAATACAGTGAACATGACGAAGTAATTTTTTTTCGTGTAGGTGCAGTAATAAAGAAACTGTGGCGTTTCAAAGATGTACACCTATGTTAATCAAATGGGCGTGTTTCAAGTGAAAGAACCCAAAAGTTGCGCGGGTAGGCCTACTACACTTCCCTATTGTTGTAGTGGTGGTCGCCATTAGAAGTTGCAGATATACGGTAGCAGTGTTGACTGAAGGGATAGGCGCGCGCAATTGCAACAATGGATCGTGGAATAAATGATTATATAACTCATTGTTGGCAGTTTTGTTACAGGTCATATCGGGTCATATCTATTTAGGAGCGCATTCGGTTACTTTTACTAGCGAATAAAACTATTTGGTTATGTATATTTTCTTATAATATTTGTTTTTAAACAACGCACTCTACTGATGAGTGCGATCTATTGGCGTCGGTGAATGTGATATATGAGATGAAAGGTTATTTTATTAGGTGTTTTGGATGGTGGAAAGGAGTCGGTCGTGATCTGTTGTTAAGGAACCTTCCCAGTATTGACCTGAACGACAGAGGGAAACCACGAAAAAACCCTGTCAGGATGGTCGACTATGGCGGGAATCGAACCCCGGTCTCCCGAATGACGGTTCAGTGTATTATGGCCACTCGTCTCAGTTATAATTTGGAAAAAAGCTTGCGTAATAGTGAGAAAAAACATCACCTCCTATTTTCATATCATCGAATATGTTCATTAAATAGCTGAAAATTTTACATTTTTTTTTTTTTAGCCTCTTTTATAGCGGTAATGTCGAACCTCGACAGCGTAGTCAGGTTAGCCGTGGGTTCTGCATAAGACATATGGGTTTATGGAGACGATCGCGACCATATAAACGATCGCAGTGACTTTCCAGATGAACATGTTGTAGTGAAACTGCTTGATATACCATGCAGAGAGATATATGTTACGACTACGTGCTATTTGTGTGTATAACGGTACGCGGTGAAGTAAAAATCGATGGCAAACATATCGAGTGTTAGTAGGCCTATAGGCGAGGCCTAGAAGTGATCTTTCCACCTTCGTTATTATAACATTTGAATAATTAGCATTTTCGGCAAGTAATGTGTGCACGACTTGTTTTTCAATTTTGTATCTTGCACACTTTTATGATTATTTACATCTGTGAGATCACCCTGGGGGGAACTTTTGTCCCCATTTAGACTGGGGACACCTTAAGAGTCCATGGGAGTCGATTTAGCGAAATATCAGTTTTTTGGTGATAACTTTTGAATGGTATGAGATATCAAAATTCTAATACGCGAGAATCACAGATAATTATAATAGCTTCAAGACGATATAACTCATAAGTATTTAAGTCACGTTGTATAACTGTAGAGCGTCGACAGCTAAAAAAATACATTTTTTAGCTGTCGACACTTGACAGTGATGCGACATGACTCGAATAGTTATAACTTATATCATCTTGAAGCTATTATAATTATCTGTGTTTCTCGCGTATTAGAATTTTGATATCTCATACCGTTCAAAAGTTATCACCAAAAAACTGATATTTCGCTAAATCGACTCCCGTGTACTCTTAACCACTAGCAACAATGAAAACAAATGTGTAATGTTTGTGTTTTGTTTTTCGCAGGAGAAGGATAAGGAGGAAGAAGCCAAGAAGATGGGCGAGCGACGCGGCATGAAGGCGCTGGAGATGTGGTGCAAGCGGGTCACCGCCGGCTACGAGGGGGTCAAAGTTGAGGACATGTCGAAATCGTGGCGCGATGGGCTCGCCTTCTGCGCCATCATACACCATTTCCGACCAGACCTTATGTAAGCCCTCTCACCTTCTTCTTGAGCAACCGTCCCATATTCTTGTCGCTTTCACAAGGTTTTACTTTTATCGGCGGATCAGTCGATCACACACTCGGCGTACTCTAATAACAGGTACTCGATCACTCTCTTGTGCAACTACAAGTCTTACTTAGGCCTACCGTGCAAACAATACTCAATGAAAATAGCTGCAGGCTGTAATTGCTATGATAATGATGATTGTACAGTACCTCAACTCTACTTAAATTTAAATATGTATAGTTATAGGTCCATATATATATATATATATAAATATATATATATATATATATATATATATATATATATATATATATATATATATATATATATATATATATATATATATATATATATATAGGCCTATATATATATATGTATATATATATATATATATATATATATATATATATATACATATATATATATATACATATATATATATATATATATATATATATATATATATATATATATATATATATATATATATATATATATATATACATATATATATATACATATATATACTTGTATCCACAAAAAAAGGCCGTCTATACCAATAAACAAACTCAAATGTGAAATTATGTTTGTGTAACTTTAGGATATTTTCAAGGTAATGTGATTTTTCAGGACGAGGTTTACGATTACAAACGGAACTACGTCGTGTAATAGCATTTTAATCCTGATGTGTGTCTGCTCTCACGAGGTAACACACATGTGTCCAAATCTGTCGAATTGTTAAGTCCTATTATTTATTTCGAGCATCTTTTATGATTTGAGTTTTTTGTCAGGCTCGGGCTCTTTGCACCGGTGTCTGATCTTGTATTCAGTTATCTTAAAGGTAATAGATAGTGTCTTAGTTACTTTTGTTATTCAGTATTTAGGTATATTTTTTATAACTGTTCTATAACAGTTAAGTTGTTTATAACGTCACAGGTATTCTAGGTTTTATTATATTTTCCTGAATCACTTTGGACTGGTATCGGCCTTCTACACCGGTGCCGGTTTTTGGTACATTCGCCATTCAATCTCGATGTAAAATTACCTGACAGGAGCCAAATGACATCGATGTCGAGGCGCCTCAAAACCCCAACATTCATTCATTCATTCATTCATTCCTTCCTTCCTGCCAGGCAAGCAGGACCCTTACCTAATAAATGTTGTACTATAGTGCTAGCTACCTGTCATGGCAACGCGTCTGGTCTCTGTGTATTTCCATTGTTGTAAGCATGAAATCATAGCCTTGCTTATGAGCTGAATTGTGATGGAATTATTCAGTCCAAGAGACCGTGAATTTGTTTTCATAATATATTGTCATTGTTGGTAGCGTCTTTAGTACACAAAGCCTCCTGGAGCTAGCTGGCACTAGCACGAAATTTCAAGTGGCTTATTAGGTAAGATTCCAGAGAGACCGAAGTTTTCAGATTTATTCTGTTGGTACTTGGTAGATGACCTTCCTATTTTGTGGATACAAGTATATTTATATATACTAAATACACGAAAATAAGTACCTTCAATTCAGTCTCTCTCTGCCTATCTGCCTAGGGCCCGTGAAAATATAATATATTTGTCCGTTTTTTGTGCTGAAATTATTTTCGAACCGTTTCAAATGTATTATTTGTATTCGCTCGCACGATACAGAGAAAAATGCTAATTGTTTTATTTGCGTAATTATTGTGTTATTTGTAAATGATTGTATGGATCGCAGTCGGTGTTAATTTATTCCGTGTGTTTGTTTCCACGTCTCACTGGCGAGTGGCGAACCGGGGCGATAACGTGCAGTACATGATGATTAACATACTAGTAGTTGAAGACTTGTTACCGGTTACCTGTTTTGTAACCGCTTACATTATATTATATTATACCTATCTCGTATACAGTTCGTTCTGTTCGGATATATTGACGAATGGAATTATTTGTATTATTTATATTGGGTTTAACGACGTTTTCGACTGATGACTACAATCTATTAAATATACCAATATATACCAATACCATTGAGAATATAAAATATCTATGTTTCTTCAATTTGTTGATTTTGATATTTTATACCGTTCAAAAGTTGAATAGCTTTTACTTGTACCATTTTTTCCATTGAAAACCTTTAAATAGGCCTACCATTGAAAATATCTCCGTTTGTAAAATTTTGATATTCTATACCGTTCAAAAGTTGAATAGCTTTTACTTATACCATTTTTTTCCATGGCAAATCTTGGAATAGTCTAATTATAATAATTATAATAATGATAATAACTGTGATTCTTCCTTTGTGAAATGTTGATATCTCATACCGTTGAAAAGTAATGCCCAAACGGGTCTTATCCCACTAGATCGACCCCAATGCACTCTGGTGTGCGCTTTCATCACCGTTCCTAATCTTCCAAATAACGTATTATTATCATTTCATGGCGCACATGCGCACTAATAAACAACCAAGGCCGTTGCCATGGTTTACACCTGATTGCCCATTGTTTTTACCTCATGGACCAACGTTCAGCTTGGATTTCACAAGCCGTAAATTGACCTAGCCTACTTTTACAGCGGCCTTTTTTAATTGCTTCGGTTTTATTCAATCAATATAAGCTATGAGTAAATCGCCCGACAGATAGGCCTACCGTATCGAGTAGAGTATTTAAGAGTCCATGGGAGTTGATTTAGCGAAATATCATTTTTTTGGTGATAACTTTTGAACGGTATGAGATATCAAAATTCTAATACGCGAGAAACACAGATAATTATAATAGCTTCAAGATAATATGTGTGATAACTATTCAAGTCATGTTGCATTTATAACTGTCAAGCGTATACAGCTGAAAAATGTGTTTTTTCAGCTGTATACGCTTGACAGTTACGCGACATGACTTGAATAGTTATAACTTATACCATCTTGAAGCTATTATAATTATTTGTGTTTCTCGCGTATTAGAATTTTGATATCTCATACCGTTCAAAAGTTATCACCAAAAAAATGATATTTCGCTAAGGCCCAGTATTACCAAGGCCAGTTAGTATTTATCTGAGAGTTGGTGAAAACAAATACCACAGGTAACCATGGTGATAGCAAGTTTGAACTGTCAGATATAGGCTAACTGGACTTGGTAATACCGGGCCTTAATCGACTCCCATGGACTCTTAAACAATGCTACTTTTCAATTTTAGATTGCATAAAATGTAATTATTATGACTGGGATATTGGTGATTGGAAACAGTCGTTGGGTAATTAATGGGTGGTCATTACAAATACCCGGAGGGTAGTGTGAACACGCCCCTTTTCTTGAAATGTAACTGGCTTACCAGGCCAACTCTGAGCCTAACCAGCAGTTAGCCAATCACGCCAAGCAATGGAGGGTGATGAAGCAACTCTGAGCCTAACCAGCAGTTAGCCAACCACGCCAAGCAATGGAGGGTGATGGAAGGTTAGTGCCGAGACTCGTGCGTTACGACCGACAAGCATTTCAACGACTCTTTGTCAATCAATTAACCTTGTTAGATTGATGGATCAATTTGAAATGCAGCCAACACTGTCGATGTGTTAGCCCTAATTAATCGTGCTAATTCATCAGTTGGTATCACTGGGAGGATTTGCTCGGTCGCTTCTGATACGATTACTCGAGCTCTGATTGTTCAGTGATTATTAGGTAATAATGTTCATTATAAACTTGAATAACTTACACTCAATTATACTTATACTATCATAATAGATATTTATATGCATATATATATATATATATATATATATATATATATATATATATATATATATATATATATATATATTACTGAAAAAAATTTAATAAAAAATATATATATATATATATATATATATATTTTTTTTTTTTTTTTTTTTTTTTTTTTTTCAGTAGTCATTGCGAAATACTATCATATATTTGTAATGACGCGCGATGTAGGTTTGCCAATCGACCGTACTTGTCCCCTATCCCACACCAGTAACGCACTGGTGTTTCGCGCCTTCATCACCATGCACCGTCCTCCGATGAAGACGTTTACCAAGTTATCATCACCGAGCCAATAAACTCCAGACACGGTGCTAATATTTGATTAGTTAGTTAACCAACGTTAGCAAGCTGAACCGTTATTCAGGAGACCGGGGTTCGATATAGTCGACCATCCTAACAGGGGTTTTCCGTGGTTTCCCTCTGTCGTTCAGGTTGATACTGGGATGGTTCCTTAACAACAGGCCACGACCGACTCCTTCACACAATTCAAAAACACATAATAAAATAACCTTTCATCTCATATATCACATCATCTCATATATCATTCACCGACGCCAATATATCGTAGTCATCAGTACAGTGCGTCGTTATACCCAATATAAATAAGATTAAAATCATCAGTACAATGCGTCGTTAAACATACATAAAGTAAATAAGTAACTCGGATACCTTGACTTGAATCCTACAAATCTATTCGAATTGTGACTTATCAATAATTGACATTCACCACAATAATTAGCATGACCTTTATTGCACGCCATAGTGACGTTTATTACTTTTTTCAAATCATTCAATATACCGGTATCAAAATCATTAATTCAAGAAATAGTTTCCACAATATTAAGAAAATCATCACATATTCTCCACAATCATCTCTTCAGCGTATCTCAATCTACTTGAATTCTAATATATTTTTTTTGTATAATAATTAAGTTTTTGATCTTATCACTATATTTGTATAACTCATTTTCACTTTCGGCAATTATAATTCCAAATTCGTAGTAAGCTGGACCTTCATGGTCAGTCATCAAGAAGATGAACAGCCGTCAATAAAAATGATTTTCTCTCTCAATTTGGGTGAACCAGTATATATATATATATATATATATATATATATATATATATATATATATATATATATATATATTCGGACTTGTGTAATTGTATTGTAAAATTTAATCACATTCAAAGAATCAAGTGTACCGGTACTTCAAACTAGAAACTCTGAAGAAAAAAACTTTTGCTCCAATTTATTTCATTGATCAATAATACCCCCTGGGTGTAGGCGTGTCCGAGCGATTTGCAGCGAGTCCCTACACTTAGTCCCTGTAGGTTAATTCCGTCTACTCTACTGAATAGTATTGGCCTACATACGGTCAGGCTGTCGTGCTGTTTGCTGTTCCTGCAATCAAGAGTGCGAGGCAGGTGGAAAATGAGCTTAGCTTCGTATAACCACGCATTATACGAACTGAGCCGGAACCTAGAAATAAATCAGCGGCAATGATGGGATATATCTGCAAGTTCAATACTAGTTAGATTAGCGTAGCGAAGACTCAATCCCACTATTTTAGAGCTTTGTCTGTTTTTTTTTTTTTTTTTTGTAAGCATGGTTGGACTGGTCGACATGAAACTTTTTTTGTACACGCAAACTTGTCCAACTTAGAACTGTATAGTTTTTGGAATGAATCGGTCGGACCGATTTTGAGAAATATTATCTCAAAGTTTTTAAGAATCCCATTTAAGATTAGGCTGGGCAATAAAATTTGAAAAATAAAATCTCTCCGAAAAAATGAAATTTTCTGTGAATGTGTACACATGAATGTTACACATTATCACGATTGTGTATGCAATTCGAACCAGCCGGTTTGAAGAAAAAAAATCAAAGAACTGTTTTTATTCATAAAAAATATAGAAATAATAGCATAATTACAGGTATGCTGCCAAGATTCACTGCTTTTTAGATTTGATTTTCGCCCAACACTGAAGTATTCTTTATATTCGTCAAGGTGTGTAGAATACCAGAGTCGATAAAGTAGCAAGGGTAGAACTACTTTAACGACTTTTACACCTTATTCAGATATCTCGCTCATCTTACAACGCATACGCTGCGTTTGCCTAGTATAGTCTGTCTCACCAATCCGTAGCAAGTGTCGGAGATTTCTCTTATATTGCCCAGTGAGAAGATAGGTATACCGGTATACAAACAGGAGCTATAACTTCTACTGTATGCTTATGTCAAGTGACGTCACTCATTGTTGGTAGTATCATAGAATGGTAGTATCCATAGTTTCCATATACCAAATCTCAATCTGAAACTATGCAAAAACAACCCAGCCTACTATAGTCAATTTTCAACAATCTACCTGCCATAATTAAAAAAAAATTTATCAACAAGAAGTTCGAATTAAAAGTCAAAACTTACTCATTCAAACTTGCCCCTATATACAATAGAAGAATACTTCATAAATCCTAATTCTGTTTTATCTTCTTTTATCTTTATATATCTTTATTTTATATCGTATACTATATGTGACATATTCTATAAGAATATACATTGTTCCTTGAATTTGTTATTTTCTGTACCTCATGGGTTTCACAAGTGTCTGTATGACTCTTATTGTGATGAGGTGGGAAGGAAGCGGTCGTGGCCTATATTGTGGGTACCATCCCGGTATTAGCCCAGACTGCAGAGGGAAACCACGGAAAACCCCTGTCAAGATGGACGGTGGCGGGGATCGAACCGGGTCCGATATGTCAATATGTCAATATACAAATGAAATTTACAATTAACTACCTGCCTGTATAACCTAGCCTCACCAAACTCTCATCTTTCAAATACAACCTTAAATCTTTCCTACTCCAGAACCCCTTCTATGACCTCAACGAATTCCTTACTTCAAAATCACATTAGACTATCATTGCACCATTACATATATTCTGTATTTTTTAATCATATTCTTGTATCTACTCATTTTTATATCTAGTTGTAGGTTTTTATATTTCCTATATTTGTGCAATTTGCAAATCTTTGGATTGAATTAATGAATGTCTGGGATGTCTCTTCACCTCCCGGATCACATGGAGCAAGTGAGTGCGCTAACCACTCAGCTACATGTGTGTAATAAATAAAGATTATTATTATTGTCTATATGATTGGTGAGACAGACCATGGAATCGTGGTCCCGAGAAAGAGGCTAACGCACCGTGTATCTGGTTTGGCCATACATGGGGGACCTGTTCTTGACCAAGTGGCAGCAGCCGGGAGGTCAAAACCGTCCGTTGAAGGCTCTTGCACGACCTTCACACCACGTTTACCGCATCTCCTCGGCCGGCTTTCTGATTAATCACATCTCAGAGGAGCTGGCAGTGTGCTATTTTAGCGCGTGACACGTTAGATGTGCCCACCCCCCCACCCCCACCCCCCTTACCACTCTGCATTTTAGAGTTAGACAGATTAAGAGTGAGTCCATGGGAGTCGATCTATCGAAATGTCAGTTTCTTGGTTATAACTTTTGAATGGTATATGATATATAAAAATTCTAATACGCGAGAAATGCAGATAATTATAATAACTTCAAGATGATATAATTTATAACTATTTAAGTCATGTCGCCTAACTGTCAAGCGTCGAAAAAAATTGTTTTTTCAGCTGTCGACGCTTCACAGTTATGCAACGTGACTTGAATAGTAATAACTTATATCATCTTGAAGCTATTATAATTATCTGTGTTTCGCGCGTATTAGAATGTTGATATCTCATACCATTCAAAAGTTATCACCAAGAAACTGATATTTCGATAAATCGACTCCCATGGACTCACTCTTAATCGCGCGCGCATCTTCTAAGGGCTTGCAGTGTGCTATTTTAGCGCGTGACATGTTCGTTGCGAGAGGATGTGCCCCCCTCCCTCCCCCCCCCCCTCCCCCTCCCCCCCCCCCCCTCCTCGCGACTCTGTAATACTCATTTTCGAGTTAAACAGTAATTGGTGACTAAAGTAGCCTCTTGATAGAAAGTTACCAGAATTGTACGTAAAGTTATTTTTATCTGGCTATTTGTCGTGTGAACGGTTTATTGATGGTTTTTGTAGGTTTATGAGCAGATAATAAAAAGGAAAATGGTCGAGATTGGAAAGTTGCATGCGAACAATATTTATAAATCAATGTCCCATTTGCATTAATCAAACTATATTATTGCTGCTAACCTTTTAGTGCTCTTGTTTCTTTTTACTGTCACAGCTTTCACATTAGGTGGGATGTTCTGTGGTACAGATGATGATCTTTCAGGACAATAAATTCTCTTATTTTCATGTTATTATGTTTGGGATCATGTAAACTTGTTGGAGGTGGAGCTGCAAAATGCTGTTTAAACCTTGTACTAAGAATTGTATCATTTCAGAGTATTTGCATAGTACACACTATGTGTCTACTTACTATTTAACCCCCCCCTCCCAAAAAAAAAAATCACTCATCATGCCTGGTTCTTATAATTTCATAACCTAACCTAACTAAAACGGTCTTTCCACAATTTGATATTTTGATGATTTGACATGCACCCAAATTTTCAGCAATTGTCAACATTTTCAACCTTAACCCAACCTAACCTTGGAACCAAAACGAACTTTGAACAATTCGATATTTCAACAAAACGATCTTCAAACTAATTGCTACTTTAACCATCTGACATGCACCCAAATTTTCAGCAATTTTCAACATTACCTAACCTAACCTAACCAAAACGATCTTTCGCCAATTTGATGTTTCTCCAATCCGATCTTCACACTGATTGCTATTTTAACAATCTGACGTGCGCACAAATTTTTCATCAGTATTTTTTTCCAATGTTTTCAGAGACTTTGCAAGTTTGAACAAAGCCGACATCTTCCGCAACAACGAGCTTGCGTTCCGTACGGCGGAGATGCACCTGGGTATTCCCGCGCTGCTGGACGCGGAGGACATGGTGGAGTTCGCTGTCCCGGACCGACTGTCCATCCTCACCTACCTGTCGCAGTTCTATCAAGCGTTCGCTGCCACACGACACAGTAAGCTCACCTTTCCTTTCTAATCACATCTGAACTTGATACAAAATCATTGTTCCCCAATTTAGAGGCCGCAAGCGCTCGTATTTCACGCCGCAAACTCTCACGGCCGTAATTTCCGAGATATCAATATGATTGTTTTTGCATCCTGTTAATAATTGAAAAATGGAGGTGATCGCATTTACAAAATTTTTTGTCATTTTTCAAATGGAAAATGAAAAAATTTCGAAAATGCGAAAACCTAGATACATAATTTTGAATACCGAAAAAAAAAAATGTGAAATATATCAAAAGTGTGAGCTAGGGAATTGACGGCGTTTACGTGAATATGAGTTTGGTGGGCTAGTCCACGGGTTGCGCCTAGCACACGATGCATGTTAAGCTAGAGTCTGAAGCGAGCGAACAACGAGCCCGTGTAGAGCACCTGCGGCCTCTTAAGCTGGACTTTTCTATTGCTATTATATTCAACACTCGAGACTGTCGTTTGGTTCTACGGCAAAGTGGAAACCTTCATCACAGAAATTGCTCTCATTATTTTCACCTCACAAACGTACATTTTTTTCCCTTTTAATAAAATCGAAACTTGATACAAATCACTGTTTCCCCAATTAAAGCTGAATTAAATTATAAGCAATAACTTGTTGAGCGTATCAGCTGAACATTATATTTGTTACGACTTGCACATGCAAGTAACAAGGTACGGAAAACTAGAACAGTATCAAAATTGAACAAATTAGATTTTTTCAGCAAAATTGAAAGAGATTTCCAATAGATTACGAATTGATTTTGATTCTTCAGGATCGAGGTTATCCTACTAATTGCCTCTTCGCTTCCAATCATTAAACGTATAAACGTATAAAAGTGTAACTGATGCTTTCTAAAGATGTTTTCAAATGTTGCAATCATACTGTACACCTGTACACTACTGTTCATGTACTTTACCATACACAAAAACTGCAACAACAAACTTTGTGGCCAACACTTTTACTTGAAAAGTAAATTCTAAGCACATTTCAAAACATTGTCCTTGTTTTTTCTTGTTTTCTTCTGATGCAATAAAAAAGTAGCTAAGCACCTGCCTAACTAGAACAACTCTATAAGACACTATAGACCTAACTTGGGCTTTACTGTAATTTCACCAGAATAACACTGGAATAGTTTTACCATAAATGTTTTTCAAATGAGTCTTATCTTTCTCAATTCTCCGTTTGTACCCATCTAGTTGTTATCATTACTTAAACTGTGAAATACAAGTAAATCCCTTCTATAGATAAACAATCCTAATTGTTGCCATCACATGACTTATTGCCCTCATGTGCGAGAGAGAGAGAGAGAGAGCGAGAGAGAGAGAGAGAGAGAGAGAGAGAGAGAGAGAGAGAGAGAGAGAGAGAGAGAGAGAGAGAGAGAGAGAGAGAGAGAGAGAGAGAGAGAGAGAGAGAGAGAGAGAGAGAGAGAGAGAGAGAGAGAGAGAGAGAGAGAGAGAGAGAGAAGAGAGAGAGAGAGGGAGAGAGGGAGAGAGAGAGAGAGAGAGAGAGAGAGAGAGAGAGAGAGAGAGAGAGAGGGGGGGGGGGAGAGAGAGAGAGAGGACAGACAGAGAGAGACAGAGAGAGACAGAGAGAGACAGAGAGAGAGAGAGAGAGAGAGAGAGAGAGAGAGAGAGAGAGAGAGAGACTTTCACCCAGCTCACATGAGTGCACAGTTGGTGGTTTTGCCTTTGTGCGTGGACCCGGCAGCGTGATGAAAGTGAAAGCTGCTCACCACCGGTATAATACCAGCTTCTGATTACACCGTCCGCCTCTTTTATGTCATAATTACTTTCCCATGGTTGCAAATTAAACTTCTGATATCATTTTACATGCCTTTCACATGAAATTGATCCATTATGTTGGCAATGCATGGTCTTCGAATCACACACCGTACACATAACTATTGTTTTATTGCGTAACCTCGACCATTTATCTAGTTTTAATGTTCATCTGAATGGGAAGTAGTATTTATAATAATAGAATGTTTTGCCCCTATACTGTTTTCCTATATGTAATAAGTAAACAGTTTGTTCATTGAAGCAATACAGATAGCATTAGGGCTGTTTGTTTGTCCTGAATTACCTGAACTAGTTCTTCGGTTCTTGCACTATCGTGTTTGTTTGTCTCAGTTCACTTGCACTAGTTCAAGTAGTTCTACACCAGCTACGGAGCTGGTGTGCTTAGTTCAGTTCAAGATGGCAGGCGCTAAAATCAAATTGTAGGCGGACACTATGTAGGCTTACAAGTTGTTGACGCTTAAATACGTGCCGATCAGAATGAGAAATTATATATTTGAATAAGGGTTGTAATTATTTTCAAGTAAGTTCACGTACAGAATTACGTCTGTGATTTTACCCTTAATAACTTTTCCCATTTTTAAAATTTGTGTCTTGGAATCGTTGAAATCGGCACTGTCGTGTTTGTTTGTACCTCAACATTTAGGGATCATTTCCTGCACCAAACTCGTAATATGACGCACTTCCTTCCTGCACCAGCAACAAGGTTGGTGCAACACAAACAAACAGGCCTATTAGTGCGTGATGTGTGATCGTGTTGACAAGGTGCGTGTATTGTTTAGGCACGTCGCCGAGCCCAAACAGGACCCCGCCGGTGGGCAAGAGGCCCGCTAGCCCGTCGGGCCTGTCTCCCACGTCGCAGTCGACCCCGAGCAAGGTAGGCTGTCGGGCGCGCGCCCGTGCGTTCGGTACAGCACGTGTTGTTGACTTGTTGGGCGGTGGAATAGAATAACCGTTGATAAGCAAGCATTACTAATCAGCATGACGCAATGTGGTTGCTTTGTGATTGTTCAGAAGATCGTAAGAGTCCATAGGAGTGTGTTTGAGAAAAAAACAGTTTTTCATGATAACTTTTGGATGGTGAAATACGGATATTTTCAATAGATTCAATGTATATTGCAAAATATTCACAAACACACAGCTGAGAAAAAGAACATTTTCTTGGCTGTAAACCTGTGAAGATTCAGAATCCAATGTTTATATTTCTATTTCACATCATTTTGACTGTATTGAAGAGATTGATTATCTTCCGTATAAGAATTTTGATATCTTATACCGTTCAAAAGTTATCACAAGAAATTTCTCCAAATTAACTCCCATACACTCTTAACAAATAACTGTCTGAGACTCTTTAATTTATTTGTATTTATCTGCATGTTTCAATTGTAGACACTACACCCTGTCACCCTGTCACCCTGTCACCCTGTGTACCTTGTGTACCTTGTGGCCCTACACCCTGTCACCCTGTCACCCTGTCACCCTGTGTACCTTGTGTACCTTGTGGCCCTACACCCTGTCACCCTGTCACCCTGTGTACCTTGTGGCCCTACACCCTGTCACCCTGTCACCCTGTCACCCTGTGTACCTTGTGGCCCTACACCCTGTGTACCTTGTGGCCCTACACCCTGTCACCCTGTGTACCTTGTGGCCCTACACCCTGTCACCCTGTGTACCTTGTGGCCCTACACTTTATAAATGTATGCTTACCCAATCATATTCCTCTCTGAGGGCATGTATCATATTCATATTCTGAACTGATGACTCCATCCAATATCCAAAAGAGCATGCTTTTTTATTCCATATTTAGCATGTGCATTGGAGCATGGCGCTCCATTTCCTGTTTCCTGGTGGCTGGTTAATGAATTATGCATGATATTGCATGTGAGAGTAACATTGGACCATCTGAAATTCCCAAGTTATTATTACACCACCTTGTAAATAGCATCTTGAACTTGAACTGTATCCAACTTTCGACTTGGCTTTCCTTCACCTGGGGAACTCAGTGTGGGGTTTAGATAAACCACTCTTCTACTAGCTGTACAATAATGTGAATCTTACTTTAACTACATTCACACCGTACTAAATACTCGACTGTGCAACTATGTTGTCGAGAAGAGCATGCCTTCTCTTGCGGTAACGGTCTTTCAATGTTTCCACGTTTGCCGGCAGGTTGTTTCGCACTGATCAGCCAACGGTGATATTCATACGCTGGCTGTTGATGGGTGTTGGTATTGCACAACCTCTATTCTATTAATAAATATTAATATATGTAATTTTGGCAACGGAAAAACAAAACTATTTTCGTGACAATTCGATCGATAATACGTGCATGTCTTGCGATTGAACCGGTTCAAAATTGAATTGGTCCAGCGACGGCATTGACCCCACACTGAATCTCTGTTTTATTTCCCTAGGAGGAAAGCTTGGACATAATGGGACAGTATAAACCTGAAATATTCTGCTAGCAGGTGTGTATTCGTCTTTGCTTGCTTACGCCTGTCTGTTGTCGAGTGTCCGCCGCTGTTCTTGTTTGTCAAGGTCGCATCTCTGTTCCCCGCAGATGGCGGCGCTGGGATCGGTGCGCCGCGAGCCCTGCGCCAAGTGCAACCTGCCGGTGTTCATTGCCGAGCGGTTGCTAGTCGGCGGCCGGAAGCTCTACCACCGAACCTGTTTCCGCTGCGCCCGATGCCAGCACCAACTCAGTCTCGCCAACTGCTACGAGACGGAGGACGGCCAGTACTGCTGCGAGGCCTGTCCTGACGAGGTGGACGCCAATCCCGTCGTCGTACCCGTTACCGCGGGCGACGACGAGTACAGCGCAGACTTCGAAACAGTACTGGAGAGTGATCGGCCTTCATCCGCTGTGACAATCAAACAGGATGTGCATTCATCTAGTGCCATGTCTGACTTTATGATAGGTCAGTTACAACACACGGATGAGGAAGTCCCCTCACCACATCCTCCCGACGGCGAGCTAACTGTGGACAAAGTGAGTGATAAGGACACATGTACATTGGACAGCGTTAGTGGTAGTCATGTAAATAGTACACCGGTTTCCTTGGAAACCAGCGAGAGTGATGTAAATAGTAGCGTGTCGAAGAAAAGTACGTATTTTTTTACCAAAACAAGCTCGCCACTGGCAGACGACGTCGGTCTAGCTGGCGAGGAAGTTCCTCTTATCGAAAGTAGTATTAAACGTAGCGATAGTAATCAGCCATTAACTGCCAACGATGGTCGAGAAGACTGTATCCATGATCACAACAAGCTCATCACAAAATGTACCAAAGAATCGGACGAGGCTCCGACGTCACTTGTGAAAATGCGAATGAGAATGTTTGATAATGATCAGAGGGACGAACTCCCTAAAATGAACTACACCAGTAGGAGATCTATCAATTTATACAGCAAGTCCGATGAAAGTTTAGAAAATAACGCCCTTACTCTTGATCCTTCGAAAGATGTCGATGTCACGCCGACGGCGAAGATGAAGGAAGATAATTTAGACAACCGAAAGATGACATCTCCAGTCGAGACTGGAGTAACGACTCAATTTGAAATGAAAGACGACGGTACAGATTCCTTGCCATTTGAGAATGATAAAGAACTCTACTCGAAAGTTGGAACTGAAAAGTTGGATAAACTGGAAGATATTGAAACTCGAGAAGCAATAATACTTACGACAAAGGAGAACGAAATTACGTACTCCAATGACAATTACATTTGTGAAAGTAAAGAAGAATTAAATAATGTTGATGAAGATGATAAAGTGGTTCTTAAACCTCAAGACGAAACCGTTGATGAATCTGTTGAAGTCAATTTTCCCGATGAAAGTCTGAACAAATCTATTCCTTCTCCAGTTTTAGCGGTGGACGAGGTAAAAGTTTCCGATTCCATTACCGACGATATTATCACCGACAAACTAGAAACCAGTACCGGCGCGGTCGAAGTCTCCCCGCGTAAAGATTCGAAGATAGTTTATCCGACCGACTTGAACCCGTTTGGTGACGAGGAGAGCGAGGGGGAGGAGGCGGCGAACCCGCCGAGCACCAACCCGTTTGGTTCGAGCGACGAGGAAGAGGCGCCGACCCCCAAGAGCAAGCCGCCGAGACCGCCGCAGCCCGTGTCGAGACAAACACTGCCGGCGAGAGCGAGGAACGCGATGGAGGTGCCCAAGATAAACGTCAATCCGTTCTGGAGCGACGGAGAGGAACCGAGTAGCGAGGACGAGGGGAGACTGAAACGGACGCCGGTGCCGCGGCCACGAACGCTCGCGTAAGTTCTCGTTCTTGTTGTATTATATTAAAAGACGTCACAACCCCGAAACTAGATTTTAACGAATAATGCCCTGATTTTAAAGAAAACAAGATATCATCTCAATCCCAGAAATTGAAATCAATAGTTCCTTTTCGAACAGAATGAGCCATCTAGCGGTGACGTTTGAACTAGAACGGTATGTTAGTACTCGCGTTCGAAAGTCCTACGCTGCCAATGCTATTTAGCACAAATGATTTATATTATAGTGCGTTACAGTCAACGTATTTACTTATAATATGATAGCAGTTTCAACATTTATATGTTTACTATATACTGAGAGATTCACACACTGCCAGAGAAAGTAAAATGAGAGATAATGGAAGTTATATATCTCTGTGTCTTGCCATTAACCCTGTGGATAAGCGGGCCAACTTTTTGAACGGTACTAAAACTACCAGGTCTATTTATTTGTCCTCCAGGACCCGGCCCTTTTTCCGAGTCGTGACGTAGACATTACTAGATTCTGTTTGTGTTTCCATACAGAATCAGTAATGCCTACGTCATGACTCAAGGTCTCTGGAGGACAAAAAATGGATGAATATTTCTGAATATTAAGTTGATTTATAGTTTTCTCTCAAATTAGATAAATAAAAAAAATCGTCGTTATTTATCAATATCTAGTTTCAGGATTGTCTTTTAATTAGAACCACTATTCAAATATTAGAATAATTGTGTATTGAGACTTCTTTCTTGAATTTATTACTAAATTTATAGGATGTGAGATTTTGAAAATATAGTTTGATTTGAATACTATTTATGTGTAGGAAGAATTGGTTAGGCTTGTAATCCACACGCAGGATTGACCTCGTTCTCATCTCACTCATTTATATTCTTCAGAATCCAATTGGATAGGCCTGTGGCTAGAGATCAAGATGCATTGGGGGTTGCGTTGGTTTGCGGGTTGAAGATGGTTACCTCACTTCCTACCCCTCCTATGTTGAAAATGTGTTGAAAATATATTACTGGAGAGGCCTAAATAGCAAATAGGTCAGCTTATTATAGTATAAATCCTTTCTGAACAAAGTTCTTCACTATTCAATTTTTGTCAAACTGTTAAAAAACTACTTGTAAAATTTCTGAGCTCAATGTACAGCTTTAAGCATAGGTAAAAGTCTCTTTGCTATCTGATCAAACAAGTAGACAATGTTATATTGCATGGGATTTAACAGGTATCAAGCAAGAGAAACAGACTTTTACTGATGCTTCAAGCCATACATCCATAATAGCTTCAACATTTGTTTGAAAGGTTGTTTGGTATGATGAACATTACTTGATTGTTGATTTGATTGATTTCAGGGCGTTTTCCACTCCGGACCCGAGTCCTGTTCCGCGGCTACGCAGCAGTTCCGGGAAGTTCGGATCAAACAATTCCTTGTCGAGCGTGGATTCCTCACGCAGTAGCACGTTGCGACGTAAGAAGAAACCCGCTCCGCCGCCACCCTCGATAGACTCCACACTTCCCTTGCCCGATTCTGCCCCTCCCTTACCTGATTCCGCCCCTCCCTTGCCCGATTCTGCCCCTCCCTTGCCCGATTCTGCACCCCCCTTGCCCGATTCTGCCCCTCCTTTACCCGATTCTGCACCCCCCTTGCCCGATTCTACCCCTCCCTTGCCCGATTCTGCCCCATCTACTGCAAACACGGAACCCGTACCTTCCGATACTCGAGCCGTAATATCCAACAGAAGCAGTTTATTGCCCGACGTTGCCCTCTCCCTCCCCTCCTCCCCGAACCACTCGATACCCTCCTCTCCGAAGACGCTCCCTCGGCACCGCAAGGCCCGTCCAGCTCCTCCACCCCCGTCGCTGCAGCCGAGGAGGAAGCTGGAGGTTTCGCCGCCGATCGAGTGCGAGAAGTTCGAGAAGGACGAAGAGAATCGGAATCGGCAGAGTAAAACGTGCGACGACACGCCGTTCATGATCGCGGCGAACAAGAGCATGTACGGTCAGTGGAAGAGGAAGAAGGGTCCTGCCCCCCCACGACCGGTGCCGCAACGGAGAGAGGTTAGTCGTTTGGGTTCGTTGAAGATGTTTATACCATTGTGTAACGCTGCTTAAATTGTATTGTTCAGTTGGTGTTGTGAAATTTGTCGCTCAATGTTGACAGAACCCGATATTTATTATTTATATATTTTTTAATATATATGTTTTGTTCACTATGATGCTTGAATTAGTTGATAGTAGCAAGATATGGATTTTTTATTGCAGTAGAACCTCTTTTTATAGTGAAGTTTTTCTTCAGTACATTTTATTTATTTCATTTTTCATTTATATTGGGTTTAACGATAACTACGATGTATTGGCGTCGGTGGATGACATACGAGATGATGGGATGATGAGAAAGAGTCGGTCGTGGCCTGTTGTTAAGGAACCATCCCAGTATTGACCTGAACGACAGAGGGAAACTACGAAAAAAAAACGTCAGGATGGTTGACCATGGCGGGAATCGAACCCCGGTCTCCTGGATGACGGTTCAGTGTATTAACCACTTGACCACACGTCTCAGTTTCAGTACATTTACTAATTGTAGCATTATCGGCCAGGCTTACTGACTTGGTACACATACATCGCAGCTGTCATTGCAAGTAATGTTCACTGTAGACATCCTCTCTATTCAACCTGACACATCAGCCAGCTACACTGTACAGTGGGACCTCTTTAGTACGTCGTTAGGGAGACCAGACTGAAAAAATGTACAGTATTAATGTGAAAAACTTATTAAAGGAACTACAGTATCTAGCATGGGGAGCATATGGGTGGAATCAAAAAATAAAACTTGTAAATACAGTGAAACCTCAACGCATCGTTCCCGTATCCATTGTTTTCCTGCATGTATTATTCATTTTTTCTCACCCCACTCAATCAATGTTGAATTTTCCTGGATGGATGGTTTTATTTTTCTGGTCCCTTGAAAAGCGATGGATAGAGGTTTCACTGTATAGTGAATGTATGAACGAGAAAATTAAAAACGAGGTTCTACTGTACAATTCAAAATCATTTTAAAAACTTTTTCAATCCAAATTTTTTCAATTGAATATTTTCATTTTGAAGCCCATTTGGAAAGTGAAATTGACGAGGGTTAACTGATTGATTGATTGTTTGCTCAACGACCCCACCAACAGCTAGGTTATACGGGGGTGAGAGTGTTGAATGTATTAGTTGAAACGTAGCGACTTGTTCCAGATCCGCGCGATGCCGATGAAGGAGGTGAAGCGCGAGCTGGACGACATCGACGTGCAGCAGCTGGAGCTGGAGCGGCAGGGCGTGCGGCTCGAGAAGACAATACGATCCAAGTGCGAGGACGTGCCACCCGTCGACGGTACGTTCTTTCTTAACTTCAGTCTTTCGCTTACCGGCAACATTAGAAAAGGTCAAAAACAGCTTGCAAGACATCACGTCCAATCAAAAACGTCCAAAAATATTGAGGTCCAATTGAATTGGTCCAATCTACAAAACGTCCGAGCTAATCTTTGGCCCATTTATCAACGTCAATTTGCCAGTGGACAATTTGCCAGGCTGTTTTTGATTTACATATATGCGTTTTGAGTTTATATATAAAGAAATATGGTCAATTATGTGGACAAAGCCAGATTGCAGCCAGCAGTAGGTTAAAAAAAAATTTTTTTTTTTTTTATTTTTTTTTTTTATGAAAGTACACAGCAGCATTGGAAAGCCAACATTCCAACGGTGGCATTGCAATGCGTCGTGTGAACTAGTTCAGCGTATAAAGTAGGCTGTTTCCGTGCTTGCACTCTTGAGATGACAGCTGGTTGATATAGAGTGATTTCTGTTGCGTCAGACTCGGGAGTAACGCCGGACGTGGAGGACATGGTGCTCCAGCTGTTCGAGATCGTCAACGAGAAGAACGAGCTGTTCAGGCGGCAAGCCGAGCTGATGTACCTGTGAGTATTCAATCTGTCACTCGAACCACTCGTCTTTATTTCTTGAACCACCTTCCGAGGAAATCCGTACACAATTTACAATATAACTTATACAATATTCAGTACGGCAGTAAGCCATCATTCATGAATTATCAACAAATTAGTAATTAGTTAATTACAGTAATATCAAACCAATAATACAACAAATAATGATACATTCACAGAACTTGGATTAATTGATATGGAATTCTATATTATTTTTGTTTCATTTTTGTTTTGTATACCAATCCATGTACAATGTAATTCTTGGAACAGAATAAAATGAATTTTGAATCTGAATTTGATTTATTTTGAGATAAATCAATGAAATTGAAATTACTTGGATTAGTCATAATAAAACAATATAGACATCTTGATACATATATATATAGATAGCTACAGTGGAACCTCTATGCATAGTTCCTGGATCCATCGTTTTCCTGCTTCTATCATTCTTTTTTTCTCATCCCACTCCCATATATAGATCAATGTTAATCAATGTTGAATTTTCCTGGATGGATGGTTTTATTCTACTGGTCCCATGAGAACGATGCATAGAGGTTTCACTGTAGATGGTATGGATAATCAATTGAATAACAAAAAAAAAAAAAATGACAAAATCAATGTTGAAATGTTGTTCAATGTTGAACACTTCGCTATTATTTTTCATTTGCTGTATTTTTCGTGACTTGTCATATATTGTTTGTATAATCCCATGCAATGATCAATTTGGACAACTATTAAATGAAATGATGTTGATTGTCTGTTTGCCGCTATCTGAATGTCAAGTCTTGAACCATCTCGACTCAAGTCACGTTACGAGTTGAGTCGTATTTGGCGATTAACAAAACGATTGTCAAAAGTATCAACAATGGAGTTGTTATCATATTAGAATAAAATGTCATTGTACGACGTTTAGAGAATTCGATAATTTCGCGCTAGTTCTAAAGGTGATCGACAGCAATTTACAAAGTCTTGAATGATCGCGGGGGCGTAACGATACTTTTATGACTCCGCCCCCTCGACTCGAGTCGTCATGTCGAGCTCATTTTCATCTCACAATGATGGAACTCACATTCGACTCGGAATCGATTGTTGCGTTTCAAGACTAGCAAAACGAGATCCCTGCAAGTCGACATCGACTTCGAAATGTGACACAACTCGTAATGCGACTTGAGTCGTGATGGTTTCAAGACTTGGCACCCCGAACTGACGATTGTTCCGGCATGTTCCCCCAGGCGTCGCCAGCACCGCCTGGAAGAGGAGCACGCCGACCTGGAGTACGAGATCCGGTGCCTGTTGGAGCGCCCGGACACGACCAAGACGGACACGGACAAGGCGTACGAGGAGGAGCTCATCAGCCGACTGGTCGACGTCGTAGAGCGGCGCGACGAGATCGTCAACTGCCTCGAGATGGACCGGCAGCGGGAAGTCGAAGAGGATCGCAGCATCCACGAACATCTCGCCACGTTCACAGGTGAGGAGCCTCGTTCGGGAGATGTAACCTTCATTTATCCACGACTACAAAGTGCTCAGGACCCTTACCTAATAAATTTCGTGCTAGTGCTAGCTAGCTCCAAGAGACTAGGACGTCCATTGGTTAATGTTTACTAAAAAAGCTACCAACAATGACAATATATCATGAAAACAAATTCACGGTCTCTTGGACTGAATAATTCATCACATTTCGTAGCTCACCTCGAGAGCAGCTCTAAGATTTTGTGCTAACAACAATGGAAATACACAGAGACCAGACATGTTGCCATGACAGGTAGCTCCCCTGGGAGATATTGACCAATCAAAGTCTTGACCTCTTGGAGCTAGCTGGTACTAGCACGACATTTATTAGGTAAGGGTCTAGGATCTTCATCAATATAAAATACATGAAAACATATAATTGATCATAATTGAATTTGAAAACTGAATACGTATTGAAATAATGTAAAATTGAAATATCATTGAAATAATTAACAATATGATAAAAAAAAAAATTTTTTACATCGAAACTTGATACAAAATCATAGTTCCACAATTAAGGCTATGGATTAAAGTAGGATCGTTTGGACGGAGCACCACAAGGGCGATCTTACCACTCCATTTTAATTATTTTAAATAAAAAATGGTCAACTTTGACACCAGTACTGTGCTGTCTGTGGCCATGTTTTTTTGCCACAAAAAAACTTCTGAGGACTCCTGAGACGATCGCATACTTTCTGAAGAATTGTAATGTTGTGTTGCAAATATAATATTATGTATTTATTTCAATGAGTTCATATTTGCATAAACTGTAAGTGCCAGTCTGCGGCCGGCCCCAAGTGAGGCGTCCCACCGGGCAAATGCCCGGTTGCCAGATAGCCCAGTCCGCCCCTGGTCTGTAGGCTGAAGAAGTGTATCAGGCGCAAAATGATCTCGTTGTCGACGCACCTTAAAACCTCAACTTTCATTCAATCTGAACAAAAGTTGTAATATATTTTTGTTTGTATAATTCCAGCCAAGGGTAAAGGAGTGGACAATATTGACATCCTGGTTGAAGCCAGCAGCACGAATACACACAAGAAACACAATACTCTGAAACTACTCAAGAAGAAAGTGAAGAAGAGCAAAGACAAGCTCGTCAAGAAGAAAGAAGTGTCGAGTGTCGACGCCGACAAGGACGTAGACGAATCAGACGTAGGAAAACAAACGAAAGAGAAGAAATCTAAACACAAGTGGTTTTAAACTGTTCATTAGACATAAATAATTTTATTGATTACGATATAGACTTATATTATATGAATTGTAAGTTATCACTGAACTACAAATAAAGATGATTTAATTTTGAAATTATTTATTTATTCATTCTCACTTTTGTCCAAGTGGATTACAATTTAAAATGGAACATTTTTGAGTTAATCATATGGACGTTCAAGGATAAAATAAAAGATAATATATCACACACAACAAACAAACAAACAAGAAAATAAACATACATTGAAATAAATGGTAGATGCTATTTTTTATAAATACCTAGCAACTACCAAGTCAAGTAACGGAATGAGACAAGTATAAAAATAAATTCACCATAAAAAGTACATTAATATTAAAATCAGAAGGTTATAGGCGTAATTGACCACAAGTGATAGGCGTGGCTAATCGCCGGGGCCAAACCTTGATTATACCTCATGTGGGAATTCAAAGATACTCTGATAGGTAATAGTGAGATTTCCCACATAACAAAGCACATTTGATTGGATGTTTTGTTTTGTGACGTTTATGGGCGGGTCAATCACTAGTCGTCAATTGAAATAAAAAATTTAAAGTTCTGTTGTCTTGATTTTGTATCATGTTTATAATGAAGTGGATATAGACACAAATTTTTGTGGCACTTAAATCTGGAATTTCGTGGATCCTAGGTGAAGAAAAAATATTAGGGTCGACATTCAATCTGGAAAATGAAAACGTTACCAAAATATGTGCTATAACCTAATACCGTGAAACCTCAATGCATTTTTTTTCAAGGGAGCAGGAAAATGAAACCATCCATCTAGGAAAATCTAACATTGATTATATAGGAGTTGAGTGAGAAAATATGAATGGTAGAAGCAGGAAAACAATGGATAGAGGTTTCACTGTACCCTGAGTTTCACTGAGGACAAACCTTATTAAACAACAATTCTGTCGACTCAAAATAACATGGCACGGAGTGGAACAAGTGGGACGCAGATTTTACAACAAATTACCAGAGACACTTGAACGCACTGAGGAAAACCACTAAGGAAACAACTTCTGTTCTTACTGAACACTCATTTTACTCTATCAATGATTTTTTAAAGCATACATTTTAGTATGATTATTATACTTATATTTTTATTTGACATTTTTATATTATTTGACTATTCTTGACAACATTTACACAGAGCACGTTTGTAATGTATCAGTCGTTAACAAATGGCTGAAAAATAAATATATAAATTGGTAATTCCATTCGATATTGAATCGAGATAAACTTGCACTCAGTACAGTACTAATATATATTCTCCTATTTATCATGTGTTGTTGTTAATTTTATCACCATTATTATTGGTTATAAATCTTATAATACTATCATTCACAACGCTGTTATCATTATAATTAAAATTAATCAAACTATCAACTATCATGATGATATTTATATTGAATATCGATCGAAATTAAAGCAAAATTTGTAGGTCCTGATGATTTTTTTAGTCTTCTGTAATTATTTTGTGACGAGCAGTGAGGATCTGCTTTTCTCTCGACACTCGCACTTCAAGCGTCAACAAGCGACTGATGATGTGACCTTGGACGAGAACTTCACATATTCTGTTCGGTGGTGGCAAAGAGGGGACAGTTAGAAAATATTACGCAGGACATAATGGCGAGACTGTTGGTTGTCTAATGTGTTTTTTTTTTCAAAGGCTCTTTATTATATATGTATATCTCAGACCCAGATAACCAATTAAATTGGGCCAAGGGGTGTTTCCACCACTTTTTCTAGGGCAGACTTCTCAATATTTTTCTCTTAATTTTTAAATTGAAAATTTCTAAATTTAAATTTAAATTTTTGAATTTCTTAAATTTTAATAATTTTTCTCTTTATTAGATAACAAGATAAAATGTACACTGAACATGAATCCACAAAACCCTAAAAGGGTTCAACTGCGAGATAAGTACACATAAAAATAAATCAAATAATTGTTCATTACCACGTTGACCACAAATGACCACGTTGTCGGGGTCACCCAAAAATGAGGAGGGGTTTTAGTCGGTAAGAATCTGACGACACTCCCCGCAATTCAACCTGCGGGGGTCTTATGCAATATTTCCCCTCCTCACAAAAAAAAAAAAAAAAAAAACATTGTTATCATTGGTTCATGATTTTCATAGGACACAAATACATTGTATAAATCAGGTCAAGATACAAAAATTATTAAACTAAAGATCAAATATTTTATGTTCAATTTATGTTCAATCAAAGAACAGACATGTTTTTTATATTATATGTCCTAAAAAAATCAATCTAAATAATGAACCTTATTACGAATCAGAAGTTATAAAGTGAACGAAATGAAATTAAGACGGAAAATTGGAAAGGATACACATTGAATTGGAAACGGATTTGTTTTTCCAGCCCATCAACCCAATCTTTCACAACACTAGTATAGTAGAACAAACAAAATGCAAATAAGCAAAATTGCAGTTATACTTTCAAAGCATAAGAGAATAGAGCAAACAAGCGATCATGCAGACAAAGAGTATTTTCAATATGAACTATTTGAGAAGATTTTGTTCATGTTATCAGTATCAGTTCCAACAAAGTCCCCCTTCCAGTCCTCAAGCTCCCCCCTAACTAAAAACCTCGTGTAACTTTCATATCTATTCTCTATGTGTTCTATCAACAGGCTCTCCACTACGAGTAGGCCTTTCTCTACTAATAAATCTCGGTAAGTAGTAGTAGTAGTAGTCAAGTTGTATTTCCATTAATTGTACATTACATATGACACAGTGTGAGCACAAATGACAAGGCACAAATGACAAAGCTGCTGTTCTTTCTTTCCCTTCCACCCAATTCATATAAATACTTGCATCAATATGTTAAGGTTTTTGTTTTCCTGAAATTACTTCTGTCAATAACATTTTACATTAGGGAGAGCTTGAAAACAGAAAAAGTGAGACTTGGTCGATCTAGCCACACTAAAATGCTTCCTGAAGTAACCTGACAGTCGTTATAAACACACTAAAACTAGCCGGCAGTGTATGAACGAAAAATGCATTTCTATAGTAACAGCAAGTGTATAAATTACATCTACGAATTTCGATTTGGTGTAGGCTGGTAATTTAAATCTCCCCTTTCCAACACAATGTCCAACTTAGTTGTCATAGTGATGTGCCCCTTTCTGTCTGGTGTTTAAAGTGCCTGTAGCGTAAGCACAAAACGGGATTTTATTTCAGCGTGTATTGTAGTTGCTGTTCTGAGTAGACAAAAATAATTTTCAAAAAGTGAACTTTCTGTATTTTCAGATAAAATAAGAAGAAATATGACTTACAATGAATTCCCACTATTTTGTATTCATTTATTTTCATTTTCATTGTGCCTCATGGGTTTCATAAATGTCTGTATGACATTGTCAAGAGGTGAGATATAGGATAAGTGGGAAGGAAGCGGTTGTGGCCGGAAGCGGTGGGTGAAAATCTCATCTTTTCCTTTCATTTTCACTTTCTATCATTTTTTGTATGATTGCTCAAAGTATGATTTTGTATGATTGCACCATTGAAAGTGGTATTCCACCCAAACCATCTATTCCTTAGTTTGCTACCTTGATTCATTGAATTTGTAGTAACCTTACAAAATCAATGCTTGATTGAATGTAAAAAGATTTTAAAAATTGATACGATAACTAGCCAGTGTGTACTGACTGTTTTATTTTATTTTTTTCAAATAGCAATGAATTTTTTTTCTCTCATTGGGGGATTCACATTTTTATAACTTCTACTGATTGTATCATTATGTATAAAAGAACAAAATAATTAATGATGTAAAATGAAAATGGAATTATCTAGTACTTTCTTGCTGTCAATTTTGGTGGCCTACTTTCGAAACTGCTTGTGGCAAGTGGCAACACTGGCCATACGTATCTTTGAGTTTGACACCCCTAGCTGTTTGTCGTGGACACTGTTTTGCAATCCGCTTTATTGTTACAGATAGGCTCATAGACTTGTAATTTGACGAAGGGTGTAAGTAAGCCGAAAATATCTGTAGGGCGTTGTGATCTTTATAATACTGTGCAAAGCAGGTAAACATGCATACACCCATTGATACAACCCGCCCTTCGAATGTGCCTAATTTTAGGTTATGTCTGCCTAGAAACTTGAGTTAGGACATAGGTTAGGCCCTAACTCAATGGTCTAGAACTGCCTATGCCTTGTATTCTTGGCATTAGACTACACTGGTCTTAAAATCAATGGCATAAGCCTCCGTTTATCAGTCGGGAAACGGTTTAGTAAAGCCATTGATTTGGTTTGGTCAAGCCTATTCAGCTTGAACCGCTAATTTTGTGAGATTAGTGTTGATATTTGGCAAAAACATGGAGTTCTAGGCCTAGGCATTGAGTTGTACTACAACCTCATTGGCCCAGGTATTGAGTTTCATTGAGTTCATCTCAATTGAGTGTTTAGATATCGAAAAACGCTTCCCATGGGCCTATTTGTTAATTCTCCTGACCTTGTAAGGCATATTGGCCTAGAGCATTGCTTAGCGCTCATGCCTACACTGCTAAATGTCCAGTTGAATAACCAAGTGTAATATTTTGTATGTACTCCTAGACCTACTTGACCACTATCGCTCATCTTTTCAAGTGAATAAATTTGTGTTTCTTGAAGGAATGGTCTTCTGAACTCCCTCCCACGTCTCGATGGAGCAATGAAGATAACGATCAAGAGTTGGACAGGTGTTGCTACTTGGCGCTGGGTCGCTAACGACGACAACTGCGGTATTTGTCGCATGCCATTTGACGGCTGTTGCCCGGACTGTAAGCTGCCCGGCGACGACTGTCCGCTAGTCTGGGGTCAATGCTCTCATTGTTTCCACATCCACTGTATTATGAAATGGCTCAACTCGCAAGATATGCACCACCAGTGTCCCATGTGCAGACAAGAGTGGAAGTTTAAGGAATAACCAGTACTTTTTGTCTAGGTAAGCTGTATGTTTCAGAATCTTCCTGATGAGACGAAACAATGCTTGATAAACATGCCTAATTGGAGCAATGAATTGATTCATATATTGGTTTTTCTTTCACAAAAAAATACACCAATAGGCCTACAGACTTGCCTATGTGTATTCCATAAATGGCACAGAAACATTTGGGAGAGCCAAACATAGTCAATAATAATACTGGTAGGCGATGAGTTGAAGTCGGATCGTAATATAAATGAATGAAGCTTTCTACACTCAAGTAATAGATTTGTAATATCTATTCTACGTAACCATTAATTGAGTTTGTGGAATAACTCTGCATACTTAGTCAATACCGGTAGGCCTACTTTAAAATAGGGCCTAAAACATTTAAACAGCATAGATTCCCATACGATTCATAGCAAAACATGTCATTCTTTTCATAGTCCTTGAACTCAGTATGTTGGCCTATGCTGCGTTGAATATTTTTTAGCAAAAAATTGATAGTTGTAGGCGTAGGCTATGTTGAGAAATTGTGCGTATAAATAATTATAACTTGTAATTTTGTTTACAGAAGCTTTTAGATTCTTTCCATTCTTCGTCCCAAACCCATACATGCGCTGTCCTACAATGGCTAGTATCAACCAACTGAAATTCAAACTCAACACTGGAAAGGATATGCCAATGATTGGATGTAAGTGAGATACAATTATTAATTATTATTTATTATGCCCAACCTATTATATATATCCCGATACTACCGGTACCAAAATTTGTCCAATATTTGTTCTGGGTCAGGAGGTAGCCTATTACCGTCAGTTTCTAGTCTGGCAGGATTTTTCACTTCGGTTTCTGGTAACGACCTTCTGCCAGTTTCGATAAGTTAATTATTACGGCCTATTCAAATTTGTTTTTTAAATATCCTGCGTGTTCCAATTTTTCAACTCGACAAATATTTCAGTTTCAGCATAGACCTAGGTGTATTGTAAGCCCAAGTTATTTTCATTTGGCGTATTAATTTTGTAAAACTTGAGTAAGAATTGCTAGTATTCTACAATATTATATTATTCCTATTGTACGCCTATTTCTTTTCTTCCTAAAGAAATACGACCATAGTAGTGAAGACTTACTAGTGATACTAGATAGTAGTGCACCGTTGTGTATGTGTGTACGTATGTATTTCAATCTTTGACAAGTATCTGATGAATGAATTTCGCCAACAGTACGCTTTCGTTTAGCTATGTAGGCCTACATGTTGTTTGTTAGGGTGATCAATTGATAATACTGTGATTTTATAATGTTGATAAGAAATCAGCAAAGCAGTTGAAATATTGAAAAAGTCAACGGACCTTTTTTTTGATGAAATTTCTGTTCCAAAACTAACAGAAAAATTTCTGTTTTCACACTGTATTATGTATGTATTATTATGTATTATGTATTATTTTCATATATATGTAGTCAATTCAGAACTTTTAAATTTGATGTTTCTTCTCTATTCTGTTGTTTTCAGTAGGAACGTTCCGAATCCATGGTAGAGAACTAATTCATCGTGTGATCGACGCCGGCTTGGGTGCAGGCTACAGAGCTATCGGTGAGATTCATTGTTTACCTATACATTGTACATTATCAAACATTCAAATGAGTACACGCCCGCCGAAGAGGAAATATTAAAACACTGTAATATCCGGTGAAACCTGTAGATCTAAGTGCTATTCTTCCATCCACAAGAGAAGGAGGTAGCCTACCAACTAAAATAACTGAATATTTGAAGAAAAATTTGGTAATTAATTAGTGTAATTACTCTTTCACACTAACGACAATTGATTTTCCAGATACCGCTGCTGTTTATCAAAATGAAGAAGACATTGGTCTAGCTTTGAAAGCTTTACTTCCTAAATATAAACTTAAAAGAGAAGACATATTCATTACTACGAAGCTTGGTAAGTTACATTCGGTGTACGCACTTCTCGATGTCCGGATGTTCATTCACGATTAAACAACCGTAAACTTGGAAACGTAAAACTTGTTTGTCTTATGGCATTCCTCGTGTAGGGTCATGATGGCATTAAACTTGGTAGTTAGCAGTAGCCGTAACGTAGGAGCTTGCAAACATCAAACCTGACAAACTTAATTTCTTGAGTTTACGGAAAACGTAGGACTCGACCAATCGGCGCCAAGTTCATACACGTGGTCAACTGCCAATTTGGCGGAATGTGTCTAACCCATTGTCTGTTCACAATTAATAACAACATTGTGAACAATACTCAATGCTGTTTAAATGAATGATGACATTGTCAAATCTGTATTCATTCCATGATCTCTGATCAATATCATGTATTATAATTTATTATTTCTATTTTAGTAATTGTTTACAATGCAATTGTGGCCATGCAGCGCAAAGACTCACTGTAGTAATATATAAGAATTATCAATAAACGATGAATTTGCGAAAATAGCAATAGTTTTTTGAACTCTGGAAAACCTGAAACGTGAAGTTACTGAAAAGAAAAACACTTCAAACAATTCGTTTTTATTGTTAAAACTTCAAATGCTAGCCTCTGGTGAGGAGGTTGTTGAAACATATGATTTCTTAAAATGATTCGATTTAGGGCTAATCTTTCTTTCGTAGAAAACATGGTGACAGACCGATTAACCTCATTGCATCATTACATATTTTAAATAATGAGATTTTTTAAAATATTAACAAATTTGTAAGATTGATCTGCAGCTATCAGCGTATTATTTAGCTGATGACTGCACATCAAAATATTCACTGGTTGGTGTTAGTTTAAAGCTCCATTACTACGACAAAGTCCCAACCGTCAATGGAGAACCTCTTTAACTAGGGTTTGCTTTAAGCCAAATAGCAAACCCGGGATAGAGGTCCACATAGAGTCCGTGAACGAGACTCTATGTGGCGGAGACCCACAAGCTGGGCTAGGGATCGAACCCAGCCCTAATGACAATGACCCGCTCCAAGGAACGTTTCATTTCACCGCTGGCTACCTTTTTAAGCGTAGCTCTTACTCAATGAAGGCTTTACGGGTTTTTAAGCCACGCCAGTGAGATTCATTGGGTAACAGCTAGGCTTATCTCAACGAAGGCTTTACGGGTTTTTAAACCACGCCAGTGAGATTTCACTGGGAAGGCAGCCAAGCTCTCACTCAATTTATGCTTTACGGGTTTTTAAACCACGCCAGTGAGACTATTGAGCAGAACTGTGCAACATGTGTGCTTCGTTTGCTTGACAAATTTAGAATGATTTAATTCCCCCAGATTACACTGTATCTATAGTTTCGTTAACTTATTATTGATCATGTTAGTATTGTTGGTTATTTACTTTGGACTGTTGGCAACAATTACAATTATGTTATTGTTGCCAAGGGAACTTTGTAACAATTGGTTGAAAACGAATGGCAAACAATGAAGATTTTGACATTTTTGTAGCTTGAATGTAAAACCCAAATGGGTGCTAGACAAAACAAATGCTTGAAGCTCAGGAAAACAATGCATAGAGGTTTCACAGTAAATATATTTAGATACAGTGAAACCTCTATGCATCGTTCCTGGATCCATCGTTTTCCTGCTTGTGTCATTCATAATTTCTCACCCCACTCGCATATAATCAATGTTCAATTTTCCTGGATGGATAGTTGTCCTGCATTGATGGCTTTATTTTCCTGGTTTCGTGAAAAACGATGGATAGGGTACATGTGAATTGGGTTATTTCACTTATTTGTAACAGGAAATGACATGCCTCAGCCCGCACACAAGACTTTGTCTCACGCGGGTTTCTTGACTCTTATATACAAATTTAGAATTCCATTTGAAACATTTGAAATATTTGAAATCTAGTTGCAAAATTTATATAAGTAATAATTATAAAATAATAGCACCATATCACATCAATAAACCCCATATAATTTCTACTTGCCATATATTATTAAATTGATTCATTACTGTGTATTATCATTACCATTATTATTTTTTATTTTATCATCATTATTTATCATTACGGTATATCAAAATTTGTGTGTTTTGTGTCCGGATACATATCACAGAAACAGTCATAATGTGTTACGGATGTTCGGAAACTGAAATACTTTTATCTGATCAAAATGAGGTGGTAAGATCGCCCTTATGGTGCTCCGTCTTGTGGTGATCCTATCTTTTATCCATTGCCCTAATTGGGGAACAATGATTTTGTATCAAGTTTCGATATTATTAGAAACAAATTATTATTTTGATTATTTATGAGTGTTTTATTTATAATTATTATAAATCTATAATTTCATATTACTTATATCATTTATATTATATTACTTATAAGAATCAAGAATAAAATGATTTAAAATTTGAAATTGAATTGACTTATATCCATGTAATAGATGAACAGTCTGAATGAATGAAATGAACACTTGTTCCAGCTCCCAACGACCACGGCTGTGAGCGAGCTAAGCGCGCCGTGCAGCGGTCGCTGTCTAACCTGGGCCTGTCGTACGTGGACCTGTACCTGATCCACTGGCCGGGCGTGTCGGGTCAGCGCGTGGACAGCTCGGAGAATAGCCGCGTGCGCGACGACACGTGGGCCACGCTGGCCGAGCTGCATCGGCAGGGGCTGCTGCGCGCCATCGGGGTGTCCAACTACACGCCCGCTCACGTCAAACAGCTGCTCGCCAACTGTCACGGCGTCAAACCGGCCGTCAATCAGGTGAGGCTCGGCACTCGGACGTCATCATTTGACAAAACAATATCTTTCGCATTATGCAATATTTGTGACTAGAAAGAAATCGCGGAGAATCGCAAAAATTCACAAAAAAACCATTGGGTTTTTTGAACTTGCAAGATTTGGAAACGTAAACATATTCAAGAAAAAACACTACAAACAATTTGGGTTTATCGTTGAAACCCCAAATGCTTGCCTGTGGTCATAACAACTGTCCTAGCAGCACTGACGCTTGATGTCATTGGTCGCAGGTCGAGTGTCACCCGCACTACCGCCAGGAAGAGCTACTGGATCTTTGCCGAGCCAACGGGATCCTGCTGCAAGCCTACAGCTCGCTGGGCGGGACGTCCGAGCTCAGCCTCCTGGAAGACCCTGCCGTCCGTGCGGTGGCCAAGTCACCGCCAGGCAGATCTCCAGCCCAGGTGCTCCTGCGTTGGGCACTGGACCAGGGCATAGGTCAGTGTTACAACGACTATCCTAAACCTGGCCTTTCATGAACGCGGAACAGTGAAACCTCTATCCATCGTTTTTGAAGGGACCAGGAAAATAAAACCATCCATCCAGGAAAATTTAACATTGATTATATGGGAGGGGGGTGAGGTAAAAAGGGATGATACAATCAGGAAAACGATAGATCTGGGAACGATGCATATAGAGGTTTCACTGCATTCGCTTTGCGTTATTTTTCAGCCGCCATGTTGGAAAAACGACCAATCAGTGTCGAGAGCGGCGCTGTATCCGAATGTTGAGTCCAACTTTTCGAATTTCCGCTTAGAAACCCGCCGGAAGTAATTACTTTCCACTCAATCGAATATAGGGTGCGCCTACTACATCCGACGAGCTCTTTTGACAGCTGAAGTTTGACATTCGGACGATTTTTAACCCTGTAAGAACGTTTGTCGTGGAATTCACTATGGAGCGTTTGTGGAGGAGATACGGAAATATCCGTGTTTGTACCGCACGATGGGTAAAGAGTTTCAAGAGAGGCCTCATCTCATCTTGGTGACCATCAAACAGTTGCACGCCAAACCGCATAGAGTCAAGGCCTAGAAAAACTCTTTATCACTAATACTTCATAGGCCTACTAATATTTCAGCTGAATCGCTAGCGAAAGCAAAACATGGTCAACACCAACATTCGCATTCATGGAAGGACAGCTTAAAAGGTCTCGGGCGCTCTACACGGGCTCGTTGTTCGCTCGCTTCAGACTCGAGTTTAACATGCATCGTGTGCTAGGCGCAACCCGTAGACTAGCCCGCCAAACTCATATTCACGTAAACGTCGCTGATTTCCTAGCTCACACTTTTGATATATTTCACTTTTTTTTGTTTCTTTGGTATTCAAAAGTATGTAGGCCTACGTATCTAGGTTTTCGCATTTTCGAAATTTTTTCATTTTCCATTTGAAGAATTTGAAAAATTACAAATTTTCTGTTCAAAATTCTGTAGATGTGATAACCTTCGTTTTTCAATTATTAACAGAGTGCAAAAACAATCACATTGATATCTAAAAAATTACGGCCGTGAGAGTTTGCGGCGTGAAATACGAGCGCCTGCGGCCTCTTGAGTATGAATAAAACTGCGCAATATAACCTAGCCGTTGACGCGCCGTAAAACAACAATATTTATTCATTCACATTTAATAAATAAAACTGGTGGCTGCCCAGAATGATGTGAAGAAGGTGAATTTGTTTTTGTTTTTGATAGTGCTTATTGCAAATACAGTAGCGGTAAAATAAAATATTTCCCACACATTTTTCTAGTTTTTCAAACTAGTCTCTTTTTAATTAAATTTTTCCATTTGACATAAGATCTATGATCAAAACATATAGGCCTACGATCATTCCTAAATCATAACCAGTATCATAGACTCAATACCATAGGGAAACCTCTGCATATCATTCCCGGATTCATCGTTTTCCTGTTTGTATCATTAATTTTTCCTCATCCCACTCCCATATAATTAATCGATGCTGGAATTTCCCGGATGAATGGTTTTCCTGCATGGATGGTTTCATTTTCCTATCCCTTGCAAAACGATGGATAGAGGTTTCACTGTACGTGTCTGAAAGTTGAGCAACTTCTTATTATAGGCCCCTACTAATATGTTCATTCCTATATCAAAGCAAATGGCTGGCCATGCGTAATTACGAACCTACGCTCGTAGTGAGAAACGTTTTTTTCTTGTTCCAGCTATTATCCCGAAGTCGGTGACACCTCAACGCATCGCTGAAAACTTCCAACTGGACTTCTCTCTCTCGAAATCCGACATGCAAACTCTGAATAACTTATCTCGCGTTCACAAGTACGCTTGGAACCCGAATAACGTCGCCTAATTTAAAAAATAAAAACCGTGCCTTGAATATTCATAGCCTTTCAAAATGGCTGTGACGTTAAATTCTAGCCAGGAGCTAGAATTTGCTGACAATATTGCCGAACATTGTTATCGTAAATATATTGGCCTTTCGAAAACAGGTAAACCTGATACGTCGAACGAATGGACGTTGCTTTCAGCCGTAGTTAAAGTCGACGGTATTGTTAACGCGGATGTTTTACGTTTCGAGGTTGTCGCGCTTGGTACCGGCTCGAAGTGTATCGGAGGAAACGAAATGAGCTCGGACGGAGACGTTCTGAACGACAGTCACGCAGAAGTCATGGCCAGGCGGGGGTTTCTCCGTTACCTCTACCATCAAGTCGAACTGACGTACAAAACGGGCGTTTCAGACGTCTTTCAAACGGTAATCGACGGCAAGTGCGTGTTGAAAAGTGACGTTTCGTTTCATTTCTTTACGAGCCACACACCGTGTGGCGACGGTTCTATATTTCAGAAGACGTTAGATTTCGATGATTTTGGCAAGTGCTTACAATCGAACGGTGCGAACACAAACAGATGTTCGAAGTCGGAAACGGAATTTTTACAAACTAATATTGTGAGAAGCGGCGCTAAATTCAAATCTAGTATACCGATAGAGAATATCCAGCAAACTAATTCATTCACGAACGCTGAAATGAAAAGTGAAAATAGTCTACAAAGTGACAATATAAAAAGCAATATTGGCCTAAAAGTGAAAGAAAATATACTTCAAAGTGCACAATTGTATGTTGATGAAAGTGATTTATTTGATAAAACTACTTCTCGTTTAGGGATCATAGAAAATGGACAAAATAAATGTTTAGACGATAGTAAAGACCACGTTGTCGTAGGCGATGAAATCTCTCCATCCACTGGAACTAAACGTCGGTCCGAGACGGAGTCGACTCCTTCGAAACGAATTGCTACGTGTTTGGACGAACAGGTTCCAATGCGTAGTCTGGACGTTGAACAATCGGAAGACCGAGTTGATCGACTCGCGGAGAAATCAGACGGAGTGTTGCTCGATGTTCACCGTACGGGCGCCAAGTGCGTGACGAGCGAAACGCAAGACAAACGCGAGAGCGGCATCGAGTACCACGTGGTGGGTGTTTTACGTACTAAGCCGGGTCGTGGCGATCCTACGCTGTCGCTGAGCTGCAGTGATAAGCTGGCACGGTGGCATGCGGTGAGTACGCTCGGAACATAACGTGCAACTTATTCCTTGACACAAGCTGTGTTATTGATTTAGTGGTGATTATTAGTGCTTAACAACCCCACCAACAGCTAGGTTACACAGGGGTACGAATGAGCAGGTGATTGTGAAACTATAAAGTGATGATAAGTTAGGACATATATACAAAAATCCATGCCTTATGCGGGATTTGAACCCACGCCCAACGGTGGCTCCAATTTCTGAGGAGAGGCCTTAGCTGGCTGAGCTACCGAGGGTGGCTAATGATTTAGTATCTGAGACCCAATTCTTTGCTATTTTGGTTCCAGTTTTGGAATTGAAGAGTCATTTGCAGTGGCGGCTCGTGTATACAATACTGTACTGCAGAATGGCAACATTCCATATGATTTCCTGAATTCATTTTTGAATCCATTTATTTTCGAGCAAGCTCTAGCATAATTTCAATTCAAGTGAGCAATTCTGAAATTACCAGAAATCAAGTTCAATCAAGTGGCAATCTGTTGAGTAAAAATAACAGGTTTATTCTTCCAATCTCGCTCGCTCAAAATAGTTTCGAGTTTCAAAAGTATTTCAAGACTGAATTCCAATCTTGAAAAATATATTTTCGATCTCGTTCGAGTCTTGCTGAAAAGTTTCCGGACTGTCACAGCTCTGATTGATTGTGGTGATCTGACGCAGGTTGGTTCCCAAGGAGCGTTGCTGTCGATTCTTGTCGCCGCGCCCGTTTGTTACCAGTCGCTGATCGTCGGCGGCGGTTGCCCATTTTCTCGCGACGCTCTCCGCAGAGCCGTCGTCCTGCGGTCACGATCTCTCGACGACCCGAGGCCTCTGCTCATCGTTCAGTCGTCCAGCGCGTTTGTCGACGGACGAACGCGGGACGGGAACAAGAGGCCGTGTGCGTCGAGCATCGTGTGGTGTAATGTTTCCGAACGGTAAGCTGCCAAATTGTTTGCTCTCCTTTCTAATTCAGCTTAATGGGGTGAATGCAAGGTGCTTGTGCATACAGAGAAGTTCATCTTTAGGGTACTATTTCTTTCCATGTTCACAAATAAGTGTATATATTAGTGATAACATCGATTACCGGTGATCAAGAATCGAGAATCGATTCTAATGTAAAACGATTCTCAAATCAAAAAATCGATTTAAAAAAGATAATGATTTTTAAGAAAATAATTTTTTTTCGGTTAGTGCTGTACTTCTCCACGTTGCAATACGTTGCTTATTATTATACCCAAATGGTACAGTACAGTTCAAAAAAGTCTCTAGCAGCTATTTTTCATGTAAAATGCCACGGTAAGGTTGAAAAAAAAGTTTAAAATTACACAACTTTTTTTGAGGATGAACTTTTTTTTTTCTTACAGAATTGATGTCATCACTAGTATATATATATATATATATATATATATACATATGTGTGTATATTTGAACTAGGCAAACACGAAATATGCGTTGTGAGATGAGCGAGATATCTGAATAAGGTATAATAACAGTCCTACATATGCTACTTTATCGACTCTGGTATTCTACACACTTCGTCCTTCATTTAATTGCTACTTTATCTTCTCTGGTATTCTACACACCTTGACAAATATGAAGAATATTTAATGCTTGGGCAAATATCGAATCTAGGAAGTAGTGAATCTTGGCTCATTTCCATATATTTGATGTATAAAAAGTTATTTGAATTTTTTTCTTCGATACGGCTGGTTCGAATTGCTTACAAAATGGTGGTTATGTGTATCATTTATGTTTGAACACTCGGAGAAAATTTTATTTTTTTCGGAGAGGTTTCATTTTTTCAAATTTTCTCACCCAGCCTAATCTTATGGGGTTTTTAAAAACTTTGACATGATATTTCTCAAAATCTAATCGACCGATTAATTCCAAAAACTATACAGTTCTAAGTTGTGAAAGTTGACCCGTACAAAAAAAGTTTCATGTTGATCAGTCAAACCCTGCGACCTGTGCAGTGCCCACAAACAAACAAAAACAAAAAAAACAAAAAAACACAGACAAAGCCCTATAAGAGTGGGATGGAGACTTCACTACGCTCATCTAATAAATAGACCTACTGAACCAATTCCAAGTTAATTTTAATTTTATGCTCTTTGAACTTTTGATTTCAGGCCACTGGAGGTGGCTGTCAAGGGAAGAAAACAGGGCGTGACGAAGAAGATGTTGAAAACTTCTGCGGGCAGACTTCTGATTTGCAGGAAAGAATTGGCCTCGCGGTTCGTCGACGTTGTCTCGCTAGCTCCCAACGCAGCCCAACTAGTGTCAGGTGAGCCCAACATCATTAGAACACCTACTAGGTTGTACTGAGACTTGTGGCCAAGTGGTTAACACACTGAACCGTCATTCGGGAGACCAGGGTTCGATTTCCAACATGGTCGACCATGCTGACAGGGGTTTTTCGTGGTTTCCCTCTGTCGTTCAGATCAATACTGGAATGATTCCTTAGCAACAGGCCACGACCGACTCCTTCACACTACCCAAAACACCTGATGAAATAATCTTTCATCTCTTCATCCCATCATCGCATTCATCATCCACCGACGCCAATAGCGTTGTTAAAACCCAATGTAAATTTTTCTCGTTGAGGACAGGGAGCTTTTGTTTTCCGTGCGGGCCGCGTGACCAGATCTTATGAGCCCCTCACCACCCAGGTAAAGCGAGCGCGTTGACAACTGAGCTGCATGTTCTTTGTAAATGTAAAGATCTCTTTGTTTTGAGGCCATTGATTTGATTGGTTTGTTCGTTACTTTTCTATAGGTCTACTGAGAACCAATGAAAAAGTTATTTTCATTGCTTTAACAAATTCATTCAAGTAGGCCTATTTCTGTGCGTGGCAACATTCACTTTCTTGCAGTTAGCTATTCACAGACTACAAGAGAAAACATTCATCTGCAATATTATCGCGTCGCTCATCAGTGTACAGTGAAACCTCCACGCATCGTTCCCGCATCCATCGTTTTCCTGCTTGTATCATTCATTTTTTCACACCCCACTCCCATATAATCAATGTTCAAATTTCCTGGATGGATGGTTTTATTTTCCTGGTCCCCTGAAAAACTATGGACAGAGGTTTCAATGTACTGACAATCACGGGAAGCTGGCGGTAATTAAGTAGTACTCGTGTTTATTTCCAGGTTTGACGGGTGGGGAAGAAGTTGCCGACTTGAAGGCCAAGACGTATAAATGTCTCAAGCACTTGGCACGGGACTACCAACACGCTTGGCAACAAATACGAACCAGCTGTTTCCCAGCCTGGCCCGACAAACCAGAATTCTTGAACAATTTTACCGTCAATCGTTGATATAAACCAGTGATGACATCGATTATCAAAATCGGGAATCAATTATAAATCGATTTTGAACAAAAAAAAAGAAGAAAAAACTTCATCCCAAAAAAAAAGTTGTGTGATTATAAACTTTTTTTAAAACTTTCCCGCAGCGTTTTACGTGAAAAATAGCTGCTAGAGACTTCTTTGAACTGTACTGTACCATTTCTGTCAACGTTCGGCTGTCAAGACGTAACCGAAGGGATAGCTTGTGTCCAGATGGTAAAATCTCAACAATATAAAATAATATAGATGAGGAAATGAGCTCGTATTGTGACGTGAAGAAGTACAACACTTGGAAAAAAAATTGAATTTTTTTCATTTCTTTTTTTGAAAAATAGATTTTTCAATTTGAAAATCGTTCTTCATTAGAATCGATTCCTTGATTATGTTATCACTAATATGTACGTACGATTGCGCTACGATGCCTGCGTAGAGGTCAGCACTTCATGACGGCAAGATCTCTTTTATATCGGTCTAGCGGGCTAAAACTCCGATTGCGTCGGTTATGGATGATAACACAGCATACTTATTAGTTATTATATTTTATGAGGTAGGGTATATATAGAATTTTTTTTTCTTCTATCTATTGAACACTTATCGCTTGTAGAGTTAACATAGCATGCTGTTTGGGAATTATGGTCAACATTTTACTTGTTATAATCAGATTACGTAACATATAAACGATAACATCCCGTTCACATTATGATCACTAACTGCTGTTAGTACCAACAAGCGCAGACAAAGCTGCAGTCAAGCGCTGACTGCGTTTACAGAACAAAGTTATAAGTAACCAATGATGTCAGTACTAATGTTCACATTACGTTGCTAAAGTCGGTGAGTGGCTCAACAGCCGTTAGCCAGTTAGTGAACGTAGTGCATAAACCGTTGAGATCTTGGTGCGTAATGTTTCATATCAATTACTTATTCATAGTGCAAATATTATGTATAACAATATTCAAATATTATTAGGAAGTAGGACTTGATTTAAAGAATATTATTTAAATATTTAAATATCAAATTGAATAAATTTACAATATATTATATCTACGACTCTCTTGTTTAATTATTTCAATTGTTATGCCCTGATGAATAAGCTCTATTAGAGTTAGTGAATGAATTATGAGATGATGGGAAGATCAGATGAAAGGTTATTTATTAGTTGTTTTCAGATAGTGGGAAGAGAACAGTCATAGTGTAAGTACCTTATGAAGGAGGAAAATCTATCACAATAGTCGACCATAGCAGGAATCGAACCCCAGTCTCCTGAATGACGGTTCAGCGTGCTAGCTACTGGTCCACCTGTCACAGTCAGTATTACTGGTCAGTTGACTTGCAATATTCGTAACTCCAGTCACTGATGTAAAGCTGTCTTTCATAATCACCTGCTCATTCGTACCCCCGTATAAGCTAGCTGTTGGTGGGGTCATTGAGCAATCAATAATTATCACTAGGAAAACGCGGGATGCGCGTTGTGAGATGAGCTTATGGAAATCTAGAATGAAAAATATTCCGTCAGCTCAATTCACATTTACGAACCATAAATGTTTAAAAACCTCACCTGCAACTTGTTGATATTTATAGTGCTGCAACCTGTCGCACATACACTTTGCCAAACCAATTGATCCAAATATTCAATAAAATGTACACTTTTATTGCGTTTTCTTTGTTATTTCTCATCCGATTGTTGCAAAAATCTCTGAAAAGGTGTATACACCTAATAGTATTGTTCATATTCGGTGAAATTTTGAGAGCTCTCGAAGAATTCTTGTTTTTCAAGTAGTTTTCTTCCGGGTTATTTATATGAGGATTTTTCAAACTTGACGATTTTTTTCCGGAAAAACATTCTGACTGATTTTTCTGAAAAACAATCCCAGCCTATTCTGGTATGACAGAAATATGTAGAAAAAGTTTCAAGTCGATAGTTATTTTTTCCTGACCTTATGCCGCGCACAAAATTACAAAAAAGAAAAGACAATTTTTTTTGGTATGTGAAATGGAATCTTCGCTACGCTCATCTAATCAATTATATTCTTCCATAAACGCAGTTTGAACTATATCAGTGGTGGAACATAGTACATAGTAACACATCAGTTTTAAGTAGGCCTACTTTGATACTGTACTCTTCAATAGAGTAGAAAACATTGTTCAGCAGGAAGGTCTTGACCCTTTACTTAAACTAGGAAAACGCCGTATATGCGTTGTTAGACAAGCGGATAATAATAATAATAATAATAATAATAATTCATTTATTCCGTGAAACATTTCTGCATACATCAGATATACATGTTTATAGAATAAGTCAATATATGGTTCGTAATGATACTTAAAATAGTTTGTAATATAAATATAAAATACTCTTTGTCAGTACAGTTTAAAAAGTTTTTTTGAATGATTTAAATTCCTGAATACTGTAGAACACATTGTCAATTAGGAATGTTTTTAAAATCTGCTTGAAGCGTACAATATTCTTTTCTTTCTTAATCCAGGAGGGCAGGCAGTTGAACAAGTATGGTCCGTTGTAGTTGGGATTGTTATTCGACATTGATAGATTGGTTGACGGCAGGTGGTAGTAATAGGGGGGATAGTAATAGTATGTCCACTTATTTGCCAAACTTTTGCCTACATTCGCCAATTGGGTGACATCTAAGTTATAAATGGGTAAAAAGTAAAAACTGCTTCGAGTGGTACCAATTTAGCACATTTTATGTTTTTTCTTCAAAATGGCTGACCCGATCAAGCTGAGAATTTCCAGAAATGAGTATCAGAATGTAATTCAATCTCACGCAAAATTTCATCTTCTTGGAAAATGAAAATATTTTCTTTTTTTTCCACCGTGTTATTCTAATGGGTATTTTTGTAATTTCCAAAATTCATAAAAATAAAAGTTACCACCCGTAATGCCACAAAATTATACAGATCTAAGTTTGATAAGGAACCATAATGAAAAAAAGTTTGAAGCAGGGAATTTTTGGGGTTTCCTTTATATTTTGTGAGTTTGAGAAGACTTGGGAAACTTGCTAGAGATTAGCATGGACAAAGAACTTTGCTTTGAAGTGTAAATTGTTGAAAAACATTGCTTCTACCTTCTTTCAATCATAATAGAATTTTATTATCTTGTTAACATGTTTAATCCACCTAGTGACGCAGCAACAAATCAACTTTCAACTCATTCTCTAATCTTTATATCACATGCCTAGATACAATATACAGTACTAAATACAATACTAAATACAATACCATCAATACGTACTAGAATTGATTCATGCTAATTTATAGCTAGAAAATATATAATATTTGTTTTCGAGGAAAGAAGAATTTTTCATAAGGTTGAATCGAGCAAAAAAAACTGGTACCACCATACAATCAGAGAAGGCTCAAGTCTGAATACATTTGTTTTTCTTGAAAACAACATTGTTATTTTTTATCAAATAGCGTAAATGCATGAATAAAATATTGAACATTTTTGAGAAACAACATTACAGAAAATACATGTCTTGAAAATTAAATTGATGAATAAGAATCAGGGCCCAACTTCAAATTTTTTTACACCTCATGGCTTTTGGCTTACACTAGGTGAAACACGGTTTCCTCATCAACAAATTCTCGTATTGATGTTCTTTTCCTTATTTGTATTCAGAAATAGAAATGAAGAGCAATAATCTATAATTCAGAAACAAGTTATCAGATATCATTACATATGTTAATTGTTTTCCCAATATGAACTCCACATTTCAAACCTCAGATATAAACCGGTAGTAGGCCCAAACATAGTCATAGAACCAATGTTCTTCTCAAGAAGGACCTTCTTCATTCTATAGTATAGAACAGTGGTGCAAAACTCGCGGCCCGCCATGACATTTCGTGGCCCACAACTAAATGAAAATTATCGTATCCCAATAATTTCTCACAGAATACGTAGTTTTACTATTTTTTTAGCCTGCTTTTGATATACAGTGGAACCTCTATCCATCGTTTTTCAAGGGACCAGGAAAATAAAACCATCCATCCAGGAAAATTTAACATTGATTATATGGGAGCGGGGCTAGAAAAAATGAATGATACATCCAGGGAAACGATAGATCTGGGAACAATGCATAGAGGTTTCACTGTATATATTTTCTTTGAAAAATTACCAATAAACAGATGATATTGCGCACGTCTCACTGTGGAAGGTTCAATGTGCCTACAGCGTTTCTTGTGATAGTTTTCAGTTGTGCCAACTGTCTTAATTGATCTGGTTCTGGCTGGGTTGTTGATTTACGTTACTTGAAGATCATGCTCTCATGATTTGCTAACTGATCCCATGAGCAACAGATGAATGTTAGTACTAGTACGATATAAGGGAATGTACACTTGCGGTCACATGAAATGGTTTAATCGGAAACTAAAACTCGTATTCAAATAAAGACTACGCACATCACGCTGCTAATTTTCTAACAGACTACGCGTGGACATTGAGTAAAGCTGGATTTCCATGCACGCGATTCTCATATCGCGCGATACCATGTCGCGCGTCATGGCGGCGCGCTCGAATGTCGAACAAACCTCAACTTTCGTGAAGCGATTCGCGACTTGTCCCTGATTGGTCAGTGGTCTGCCGCCTCGCGACTTCGAGCCGCCATGACGCGCGATATGAGTATCGCGGGCATGGAAATCCAGCATAAAGAAGTATCCTACGGGATTGTGGCAGAGCCCTGGTTAAACAGTCTACAGACCCTGGTAGTGTTACGCCTGGTAATCCTGCTAGGAGCGCTGTGATCACACTATTTGCTAGAGCACTGTTGCGAGTGAATGCTGCTAGGAGTGCTGTAATCAGCCAACTTTTTCATTGTTGGTGAAAAATTGGTGAGCATAGGCTCTGGCATGCGGCGTTGCCTATCTAGACATTACTCTATCTATGGCGTGGAGCATTGTCGTTTAGTTTCAGTGCGTAAAATAACAGTTTATTTTCTTCAGGATGAATTTTAATATAGCTCGATCCACGACTTTTATGTGACTGCGACCCCGTAAACATATCCTACACTAATAATATTGGAAGAGAAACTTACATTTTTTATTCAACTGTACAAAAAAAAAACAACCGAGTCTAGCCTAATAATCAGAAAGGATATCATCGAAATCTTCTAAATCCCAATCGTCGACAGACGATGGACTTGGGTCATTCTTTGCCAGTGTGTTCTGTCTCGGTTTAGGTACCGGAACTTCATTCGACTTGAACTCGTTATTACTATTCTTAAGACTAGCTGCTGTGAACGGAACTGAACTCGTTACGTTCCTCGGGTTGGCCGAAGGAATATCGGTTTGGTGTTTATTGGACGAACTGGCTTCGGTGGCTTGGAACATTGTTTCGACACCGCCGGGAGGTTTCGTTCGTATGCGACTCAACTGAAACAGGTTTCAAAAACTGAACTATTAATTTCTCTTAAATTCTCTTAATTGAACTTGAAAATCATTAAAAAAACATTACTGCACAAGACTGAGAAATTCTCTATAATATAAATTAGTTGATCTAAAATAAACATTTCTGTTTGGTATGTATTAACATTCGTACCTGTGATTCGATGTCCTTGGAAATTAGTGCTATTTTATCACTCTGCTTCGTGCTAAGATTAATTTGATTGTTGTTCTTTGGTGTCGACATTTTCTCTTCGGTATCACTGGAAAAATAACACCGGTCAGTCACAGCACACGATCAGTAGGCATAACACATAACCTAGAACTCGAGGCAAAAACATGCTAGCTAGACACTCCATGCTCTTTGTCCGCGGCAAGATGAAACTGAAAACTCTCTACGCCCTCTCATCCCTCACCCATGTCTGCGATAAATATACCTCTTCTGAAAAATGCGGGCGCCAACCCAGCACGCCGAGTCGGAATAATCCTACATGCATAGGCACGCACTACCTTTCAATAGGTACAAACTATTACGAAAAATTGGAAATTCATTTTCTAGCAAAGCTATGTAATGGAAAATAGTCAAAATACACACATGGTTGGGGGGTATTCCAATATAGGAACATGAACAAAAGTCTGGGCTGGAAATATAATTACCTTGTATATATTTACGTTCCACTACAAAAATACTTTTTTTTTTTTTTTAATAACATTGAAACTTGATACAAAATCATTGTTCCCCAATTAAGGCTATGGATGAAAAATACTGATGGTTAAAATAATTTCTCTGGATAATATTCATGGTTACACTCCTTATGGAATTGAAGCCAACAACTCGCACAATCGCATAAATAATGGTTAATTGGCTCCTATTTCTCACTTGTAGTTTTGGCCGATGGTAGTGCCTATACCTTTCTCTCGTGCACAATACGAAATTGACCAAATTCTAGCCGGGTAGTGTGATGATTATTGTAAAAAAAAAAATTTGTTAGGGTAATCAAAATTTGTATGAATCGAAACTATTTTCAGGGGTCCATTTTGAATTAACGAGGGTTTACCGCAATGAATTATTTGGTCAACTACGTACCTTGACAACTCGAAATCACTGTCGGTATCAGTGAGAGGTACGACACCCAACTCTGGGTCACCGACCGGAAGACGAGAACGTTTCGCAACCGCGGCGACGCTGGATTTACGTACAGGACTCGCATCCGACTCGTCTTGATCCATGAAGAGTACCCTTTTCTTTGTGATCAAACTTCCAGTAGACACGGCTCCCTTCAACGCACTTCTCGGCTGAGTAAAAGTCACGTCAAGAAAGTTTTCACTTTTCGACAACGATTTATGCGGAAATGTCTTCAGTGAAATCTTACCGACGGTATCATTCGACGATAGTTTATTATCATCGTTTTTTATAACACGCACTTCATCGTAGTTTTTATGTAAAGTCACCGCCTTCACTTCCGGTGGTCGTTCAACAATACGATTATTTACATCGTCGTCACTCGGGGTATGAGTATCGTTTCGTGTTCTCGTCCACGCGCTCTTATCCTTGATCGGCGTAGAAGTTGTAAACTTCAACTGTGAACCGGACATTCGTTTCGTCTTTCTTCGACGCTGTTCCGGCTGTCTACTCTCTCGCTTCGTCTCGGCGTTCGCTTGACTAGCGGTCGCAGCCGCCGTCACGGGATGTTTCTCGTGTCTCGCTCGCTCGACCATACCGCGATATCTCTGTCTCACATTGCCGACAAACTTGTTCAGTTGTCCTTGAGTGTCACCACCCGAAAACGCTTTATTAATTTTTACGTTTGTGTTGGCAACACTGGATTTGCTCCTGGATTGAGTGATGCTGTTCTCGATGACGTCGATTATGTGCTGTCTTATCGTGAAATATGGCGGGCAGCTCTGAAACAAACAAAACGTTAGCAGGAATTACGACTTGACGCCTGGTTTTACATCCAAACCAATAGTCTCGGAGCATAATGGCATAAGAGATTTTTTTCTTTGTCAGTGAAAACCCATCTTCTGTATTTGAAGCAAAACTATGTTTATTACACTTTATTGTATGGATTAACATGAATTAAGACTGAAATATAAAACATTCATTTCATTAAAAAAAATTTAAAGAAAGCTCAAAACACATACACTCAATTATGTCAATTTGATTGGAGGTCTATGATTTTATAAAACTTACACGAATGGAAAGACTGAACGAATTTTAGTAAAGTAAGATATTTTTGTCAACTTGTAATTTTTCCTCACCAAGGTTGATAACATGTGTAGGCCTACATATAATATGTGACTGTTCGTTAAGCCTATATTTAACTACACAAGTTTTAACGATACTTTTCAGAATGATATGCCACAATTGGTACACTGAATATTCAACACCTTACTTTAGCACCAACTTTAGGATCTAGTAGATCTATAAGAAGTGTTCAAAGTTTACAGTAAATCCTCATTATTTCAGTGTTAAAATTCAAATTTTCATGTATTTCAAACAATAGTTTTGGTCCCTAAAGGATTTTGACTTCTGACCCACACGCTCAATGTTAAATTTTTGATAATTCGAAGTAATATAATTCAAAATGGGCATTTTTTGTCTACACTGAATTTCGAATTGGAAAGAGTTTACAGTAATAGAACGCATTATCTTATGTGGCGGGAAAAATGCGGTATGGAAACGTGATCTATTTTATACCACCAATGCCGTCCGAAGTTTTGACGGACGTCACGTGAAAAAATCGTCATGGGAACCTAGCTTAATACATTACGTGGTTGCTCAAAATATTGCGGTGTGCGTAGAATTCCTGTACTATAGTAATGTATTCGTACTTTTGCCGTGATGCTCTGGTGGTGTTTCAAGGTGGCCATGTTGCGATTGAACGAAACCAGCGGTAATCCTGCCCACTCGGGATCCACGCCCAACTGTCGGAGTCTCTTCTCTAGCTGTCCTTTCATGTCGACCTTGAACTCCTGCAGTATCTGTGGATTCTTCTTCAGCGCTTCTTCCAAACTGAGAGAATGCAAACTGTTTTAAGTACCGGTATTTAATGCGTATCACTGTTGTTTATTGTTGGTTCACGATATTCATAGGACACAAATACATTGTATAAATTAGGTCAAGATACAAAAATTATAAAACTAAAGATTAAATACTTTATGTTCAATTCAAGTTAAGAGTTTGAATATTCATCAATATTATAATGGCATTCCTTGATTAGGTGATGTTTGAGAGCTATCTTGAATTGAGTCTACTCTAGTGATTTTATTGCAGCTGGTAGGTGATTATATAATCGTCTGCATGACTGCAAGACGTTGTTTGACGTCAGCTTCTAGCGGCAGAACTCGTGGGCAATGTCTCTTGCATTCCTAGTATTGTAGCAATTGTGACTGTTATCGTTGAAGAGAGCTGCATTAGTCTAGGTGAAAATACGGGTTATTTGTAAATAGTTGTTGTTGATTGAAAGAATGAGAAGTTCAGCAAGGATGTAAATGCTTGCTATTTGTGTAAAATGATATTCATGGGCCATAACTGTGAGTACCGGTACCTAGGAGTGTACGAAGACTGCTCTGGTTCTGTATTAAATAACTGAATTATGATGTCATTATCAGTATTGATAACCTCGACTTACCTAAGAACTGAGCGCAGCGCCAAGTCGACCGAGGACGGAAACGCAGATGAATGTTCCGTGACGGTAACGTCTGATTCACCGCTGCCATCTTCAGTCGTTTCGTTTGAACTACCGACCGCGGCAGGTCTCACCAACTCATCGTACATGCCGGTACTGTTTTTACGCACTTGTCTGGTTGGGGCTATTCTGTCGTCAACGGTCTCACGTTGGGGAGGACTTTTCGTGACCACTATACTTGCAGAGGGTTTCTGCGTTTCTGGACGGACTACATGAATTGTAGGTATCGTTGGCTTTGAAGTAATTGGCGAGTCTTTCACTGTATCTTGTTTGTTTGTGTTTGATCTTTCTATGTCTTGTTTCTTTGCTTGTGTTTTATCGCCTGCAGAACTATCGCTGGTTTCGGTTTCGGACAGTTTGTCTTCGTTATTTATCGAGGTATTCGAGGCGTTTTTGTCTTGTTTCTGTCCGTTTGATTTCCCTATGTCTTGTTTCTTTGCTTGCGTCTCGCCACCCGCGGAACTGTCACTAGTTTCGGTTTCGGACAGTTCGAAAGTAGTATCTTTCAATGGTTCTGTGACTTTTCTGCCTACCTTGTTATCGTTTTTTTCTACTGTTGGTATGTTTTGTTTGTTTGATTTTGCGTCTACGGAAATATCACTGGTTTCAGATTCTGACAGTTTGTTGGCTTTATTTTGCAAAGTTTCCTGGACTTTTTTCACTGGAAAATATTCCACGAAAGTTGGTTTTACGTCATTGGAGTTATCAGAAGAATCGACACTTTCAGCTTCTAAATTATTGTTTTCTACTAATATTTGTGATTTTGTAGTACCTGTAACTGGAACCGTTTCACTGGATTGGTTTTGGTTTGAATCATACGATTGAAGTGCTGTGATATCCTGAATTTCCTTTTCTTCTTCATCGTTCTGCGTTGTAAACATAACAGGAGCACTGATTTCAAGACGATTTACAGACGTTTCGGGAAGAATCAAGCTGACAACGTCTTGTTCGGACTGACCGCGGGAATCGGCTCGCAGGCTGGGGACAAGTCTACGGATTGCGGCGGGAGGGTTCGTCAGAGCGGTAACTTTTGGCGACACTTGGTTTTCAGGTTTTGATGCACTAGTGATGACCTTTTCCGATAACTGAAGAATTTGTTTGCTTTGCGTCGTCAACATTTCTTCTTGTTTCGTCGTCCGGTCGAATAATTCTTGGAAGATCGTTTGACTGCTATCATTTGTAGGGGTTTCTAAAATGAACGATTCAATGAATTATTTACTAATACATACAAGTTTGATGAACAGGCCCAAACAACTCATGTGAAATGCTTGTTATTTATTAGTTAACTTTTGAGGGATATTAGGGAATTTAATGAGACTCTAAATCATACATGCCAAATGTTACGACGCTAAAATGTTGAAGGAATGTAACGGCCCAGAAATTAGTCTAATGGTAGTAAATTGTAGAAGCTTGGCAAATAAGGTGGATGAATTCAGGACGCTGTTAGAATTGTATCAGCCAGAAGTGGTGGTGGCAGTGGAGACATGGCTAGGAGAGGGGTTTACAGAAGGTGAATTAACTGTAGATGGTTACACTCTGCACAGGAGAGATAGGGATAGGCACGGAGGGGGTGTAATGGTAGCAGTTAAAAGAGGAATCCAAGGGACGTTGCTCTGGAAAGAAGAGGAGGTAGAGATGATGGGTATGAGGATAATGGTAGGCAGGCAGTCTCTTGTTAAAGTAATCGCGGCATATAGGCCTCCGGGGGGGGATTTAGGATTGCTTCATCGTTTGGAGGATAGGCTTAGTGCTAGGGATAATGTAGAGAGCTTAATTATAGCGGGAGATTTAAACATGCCTAATGTACGGTGGGAGGTAGGAGGTACAGAACATGGGAGGGGAGTAGTGCAAAATATTGTTACGGGTATATTAAATGAAGGTTTTCATCAGGTTGTGGAGGAGGGAACTAGGAGTAAAAGGCTAGGGGGAACTAATATTCTAGACGTAGTGTTAGTAAGGCCAATAGAGTTGTGGGCGAGGACGGTGGTAGTTGAAGGCATCAGTGATCATCGAATACCCATAGTCAGTTTAGCATTAGCTCCGGTTCAAACTAAAAACGTTGGGAAGAAAGTTTGGGGTTACAAAAGGGTGCAGGCAAGGGAGGTTCGAAAAGCTTTTGAGGATAGGTTTGAGAAGTGGTGCGAGATAGACATGGATGATATTGAAGGGCTGTGGTTCAATTTTCAGAAAATATATGAAGAGGTTAGGGATAAGTTGGTTCCCTATAAGGTGCTACAGGCAAATGCAGATCCGGCTTACTATAATAGTACGGTTAGGAGGCTTAAGAGGAGGGGTAGAAAGATGAGTAGGAAGTGGAGGGTGTCAGGGGAGGGAAAGGAGGTGGTCCAGGAACTAAGGCGGGAATTAAACAGGGCTAAGAGGGAGGCAAAAGAAAGATTCATAGGGGGTATGTTCAATGAACGTGATGTGCAAGGTAGCTGGAATAGAATGTATATGTTTGTTTCTAGTCAGAAAGGTAGTGGCAGGGAGTTGCCAACTTTAGTTGATCAGGTAGGGAATGAGTGGAAAACGGACATAGAGAAGGCAGCAGCTTTAAATAGATTCTATGGGGAAGTGTTCAATGCGAATGGAATTATGGGGGAGGAGGAAGCAATAGAGGGGGATGGGGAGGAGGTTCTGCTTACAGAGAGAGAAGTGTGGAATGTATTAAGGAAACTTAAAAGTGGGAAGTCGCCAGGCATAGATGGGGTGCAAAGCGATCTACTGAAATTAGCGGGTAGGGGAGTTGTAGGTTATTTGCTAAGGTTGTTTCAAGCTTCACTCACAGCAGGTAGAGTACCGCAAGTTTGGAAAAAAGCGGAGGTGGTTCCAATTTCAAAGGGAGGGCAAAGGGGTAGGGTAGACAACTACAGGGGAATTAGTTCAACATCGCATGTGTGTAAGATAATGGAAAGGGTGGTTATAAAGAGAGTAGTGGAGAAGGTAGATGAAAGAAGGAGTATTTCAGAAGTGCAGCATGGGTTTAGGAAGGGTTATTCATGTGAGACGCAGTTGTTAGGTTTTGCAGAAGAGTTGGCTGGGGTAGTTGATAGGGGGGGACGTGTTGATGCAGTGTTTTTAGATTTCGAGAAGGCTTTTGATAAGGTAGATCACAATATATTATTAGGGAAGTTAAAAATGTCCGTTGGGAATGCTGGGTTGGTTAATTGGATTGGAAACTTTCTTCAGGATAGAGTGCAAAGAGTTCGGGTGGGTTCAGAGGTTTCAAGTGAGACTAAGGTTACGTCAGGAGTTCCACAGGGTAGTGTGTTGGGTCCCTTATTGTTTGATTTATATATAGATGATCTGACTAGTGTTGTTGATTCGAAAATAAGGTTATTTGCAGATGATCGTGTGTTATATAGGGAAATCATTACAGAGGAGGATGTAGTAGCTCTTCAGGTAGATTTAGCGGCAATTAATCGTTGGGTTCAGTCAAACAAGATGGGGTTGAATACAGGAAAGTGCAAGTTAGTCACATTCGGTAAGAGAAACATAAGGACAGATGTAGTGTATGAGGTAGGAGAGAAGACGCTGGAGTTGGTGGAAAACTACAAGTATTTGGGGGTGGTATTTGATAGGCGTCTAGGGTGGGGGAGTCAGATTGAGAGAATAGTAAAAAAGAGTATAAATGCACTAAACTTTGTAATGAGGCAACTTAGGGGGGCAGGTATGGAGATTAAGGAGAAAGCATATTTCTCGTTAGTGCGTCCCGTGGTAGAATATGCTAGTTCAGTTTGGGATCCTTATAGATTAGGTGAGATAAGGGATGTGGAAAGGGTTCAAAGGATTGCTGTGAGAAGGGTTACAGGTAGGGTTAGGAGGTGGAAATGGGATGAGAATGAAAGGGGGGAGAGGGTAAGAATGTTGGAGAGTCCAACTGAGATGATGAGAGACCTGGGGTGGCAGAAATTGGAAATACGGAGGAAGGAGGATCGTTTATGTAATTTCTTCAGGGTAATGGAGGGAGAGGGGGGGTGGGGGGAGCTGCATGAGTTGATAAAAAGAAATAAGTCAGGGTATGGAGGTAGGCGGGGTCATGATAGAGCGGTAGTCATAAAGGGGGCTACATTAGATGTCGGTAAATTCTCTTTCTTAAATAGGACAGGTAGGGACTGGAATGGGCTTAGTAGAAATGTTTTTGAAGGGGATGAAATCAGGTTAAAGTTATTCCGTCAGAGGGTTAAGGAGATGGTGGGATAGGGGTACTTAGGGAACTTGCCACTGCGCATTTATGTGCATTTGCAAGAGTTAAATAATAATAGACCATGTAGGCCTACATAGTTGTCATCACGACAGTCGACAGCATATTCTGCCACATCGAGCAGCATACAGCTCATACAGCATACAGCTCATACAGCATACAGCATTAGCAACCAAACATATCTATAGGTGTGTATTAGTGATGACATTGATTCTCAAAATAGGGAATCGATTCTCTAAGCTCCAGAATTGATTAAAAATTAATTTTGAAAAAAAAAGAAAGAAAAAGTTGTGTAATTTTAAACTTTTTTTCAACCTTCTCGTGGCGTTTTACATGAAAAATAGCTGCTAGAGATTCAGAATCAATTCTCGATTGATAAATGTTATCACTAGTGTACAGGAAAAAAGCCCGAGGCTGAATACTATAATTGGGTGAAAGGGAAAGACAGAACAGCAGCTTACCGAGATTCATGAGTAGAGAAAGGCCTACTCATAGTAGAGAGCCCGTAGATAGAATACAGAGATGGAAAGTACACACGAGATTCTGATGTTTTGGCTATTGCCACAGTAGAGTACTTTAAAGAGTCTAGATAGTAGAGACTCTACTCTAATGTGACCAGGGCAATAGCCGAAACGTCAGAATCTCGTGTGTACTTTTCATCTCTGTATTCTATCTACGGGCTCTCCACTATGAGTAGGCCTCTCTCTACTCATACATCTCGGTAAGCTGCTGTTCTTTCTTTCCCTTTCACCCAATTTATTTAAACATATTTATAGGATAGTCAATACGTAATAGATCCTTGATCAGGTCAAGGCTCCACAACCTGAAAAAGTTGAAAACTATAGCATTAGGCTTTAACGTGAAACAATTATTTTCTCAAAAATGACCCCCCAACAGCTGGATTATTTGGGGATGCGAATAAGCAGACGAATGACGATACAATTATGATGATAATTATCGGATGATAATCATGATTACAATAAACCAATGTCTTATTAAGAATTGAAAGTTTGTAATCACTTTAGTTTTCAACGCAGTGGCCTTACCTGAATGAGCCACACGTCATTTTTCAATCATTAAACTTTGATGAAAGTAAAGATGGCAGTCATACGATTACATTGACACACCGTATATAGAAGTAGATTAAAATACAAAGTTCACCGTATCATATGTTTTACTTATCAACGAACATGTGTATAAACGACGGTCGGAACTAAGAAGACTGAACGTACTTTGTTTGTCAAGTTGTGCTTTCATATCTTCGATCTCCCGACGGTGCTTCTCTTCGATCTCGCGCAATGACGATTTCCAGAACACGTCTTGTGCCTCCATCTTTCCTTGGAGTTTTTCCAGTTCCGCTGACGGCTGAAATGTTGTTAGACATCAGTGACGTTTCAGCTACTTGTTATATCTACCGTACTTACATTTGACTATGATTGAGCTAATTGAGTTGATATGTAAAGGACGAACAAACAGGGTCCCGAACGGGAATTGGAAAGAAACTTTTTTCCAGACCGAAAATCCTATTTTTTCTTTAGTACCTGAAACTAACTACTTAGTAACTGTACTGTTTTTTAGTACGAACCTGAACCTTAATTTTTTCTGATTCTATAATGTTCCAAAAGGTCATTGAATTCTTTTCTCATCTCATCTCATAAATGATTTTTAATGAAAAAAAATTTAACAAAAATTTCTAGCTTACTATCCTTCCATTCTAACATCCTCAACATTATTTTAATTATAAAATAATAACATGAAATATAAAAAGACAGTAGCTTATAACTAGAACTGGAACAATTTGGAACCTTCAAGAAACAACCCTAATACTGATTTGGATTGAATATCAGAACCTTTTCAAAAATACAAAAGAAAAATTAAAAATAATCATGAACTTAACTTGTCCATGCCTACAAATTAGTATATATGAATTAGGCCCAGTTTTACCAATCTTAGTTAGGGTGCTAGCCCACTAACTATATTGATTAAAGGTACGAAAATAGCATATATGTAACCAATGGTGAAAACAAGTTAATCCACAAACTATTGCTTAATCCAGTTTCGTAAAACCGGGCCTTACTAATATTATTGAAGCAACTGTTTTAGGCAAATGGGCCGATTGATACAGGACCTATATACCTAACTGTGATTGGAACTTTTGACACCCTTTGAATAGGCCTGAAAACATTTACATTATCCATGCTTGAATCATCGAGACTACACTTATTATCAATTCTAAATTTGCATTTCAGTTAAAAATGGTCTACAGTAATTGAATTTGTTCTGCCCTCACATTACAGCTCAGTTACATAAAACAAGATGTCTACCTTTTCCCGCAACTGCTCTCGAATTGTCCGCAACTCACTCTCCTGTCTGAGTATCTGGTCCAATAGCTCGCGATTATGTTGTTCTTGAACAAAACTATCTTCGGGTTTAGCTTCCTTCATTTTCTGTAAACGTACAAATAGTATGAAATGCAAATACAAACAAATATTGAAATATCCTTCAGGCCATTTAGGTGAACAGCAACATTCGAACAAGAATTGTAGTGAAAATCAGATGAAAAACATCAATAAAAGGTCATCAATCATCAATAATCATCAATTAGTTGCAATCAGTTGACAAACAGCAAGCTATATTGAACGTTAACTTGAAGACCAAAATGAAAGCCACACAAACAATTGGTGCAGTCGTTGAGCAAACAATAATATTCATAAAGTGTAAGGTATAGAAAACGCTGGAGTAAGTTTACCACCAGACAATTTTCACAATTATTTTGCAACCAATTTTTCAACACTTCATCAGCAATCTAACAACTAAACATAGGCCATATATATATTTTTTTGTTTTGTTTATATAGCCCGGTATTTGTACTTTGGTAGGCTTTAGGCCTATTCTTTTTTATTATAGATTTCCAATTGTTTGATGGTAGAGAGAATTTGATAATTAGTTCATAAAATCCCAAAATTTAATCAATCTCTGTTCTTCATATAAATAACAATTGCGATAGCACATTGATATCAACCGTTCTCACCTGCATTTCACTGTAAAACATATTCTTCAGCGAAGTAACGTCCTCCTTATATTTAGTCCGCAGTTTCTCGTGCCATTCTTCCGCAATACGTCTTGTATCGTCTTGCGTATTTATCTGCACGCTACGATATAACCGATCAGAGTTACTGATTCCGTCTTTCAGTTGATCGATTTGAGAACGCAATCCATCCAATTCAATTTTGTTCACTTCTTGCTCTTCCGACACCGTAGGATGATCCACGAGATTGTATTGTGATCTTTCGTTGACGTTTAATACGTTTCTCAGTTGGTCGATTTCCGAACGCAGGCGTTGGAGCTCGGACTTGTTCGAGTCGGGACGTTCGGAGACGAACGTGGCACACGAAGGATGTCGCCGTGCGGAGTGAGACGATAGGAAACTCGAGTTGAGAAATGTTTTCCCGCAGTGCGTACACTGAAATAGATTACACGAAACAATTAGCAATATACTGTTACATCTGCTGCTTTAGCACGACTGACATAGATAGATCGCTCTGCACCACACCTTTATACGTGTAGGCCAGTGTTGGGGAAGTTCACTTATAAAAGGAACTTTCAAAAAGTTATAAAGGTTATAAAAGTTTATGAAAGGTTATAAAGAAATTAATATTGTGCAGCAAATGTAATCTAGAAGTAGGACCCTACTGGTAATGTTTCAAGTAGGCCTAATGTACAGGTACACTGATGTCCGTTAGAAACAGAAAAGTGCTATGTGAGTGAAAACCTGATGAGCTATGATGATTATTGAACTTGCTTAATGATCCCACCAACAGCTGAGTGATACGGGGGTACGGATGAGCAGGTTATAAAACTATGAAGCGATGATAAGTGAAAGGACGTTTACAAAAACACGTCCCTTATGCGGAACTCGAACCCACGTCCAACGGAGACTTCAGTTTCTGAAGCGGTGCCTCAGCTGACCGAGCTACCGAGGGCGGCCTGACGAGCCAAGAAACTACGACAATTTGTATCTTCTAACAAGCAAATACAGGGGCGTCTGTACCGCAACTAGGATAGAAGGCATTGTAGGGTGGGGGTGGCGGAGGAAGGGGGGGAGGTGGAGATCCACGGAGGGAGATCTTACTTGAAAATATTCTTCGTTTCCATGACCACGATGGTTTGACGCATGCTTTCTCACTCTGAATTTTTTCTTGAGATTCTTCAATTCTTCTTCCTTTCTATCTAAATCTTTTTTCAGTTTTTGATTTGTCTGCAATTAAAAATGTACTTTCTAATTAGTAAAATCAGTATAGGCCTACTATTGTATTTTACAGAATTCAATTCATTTTACAGTCAAGTACCGATATAATTCAAGTCTTGACAGATCTAATATTTGGTTCCAAGTCACAGTGGTCAAGGTTTGCTGGACACTGGCATAGTAAATGTACACACAATACGCTACAGTGTACCTGTTGCACACTTGAAGGTCAAGAACAATTCACAATTATATGCAACGTACAAACCTCTTGAAGTAGCTCGATGCAACTGAACAAGTGTTGTTCCGAGTACATGAGGTAGTCGATAGATAACTGAGCGAGTTTGAAGAGTTTCACAAAGTTCTGATCCAAGATTTTTACATCATACTCTCTGTCCAAATTATAATTAACAATATTCAACAAGTTGTCTTGCAGGGTTGTCAAATCACAATCCTGAACTAATCGATCCACATTGATTGATTCTGGGAAAGACAAACAATTCATAATTTAATTAGACGAGCTTTAGCGAGGATTCAATTTGACATACTGAAAAAAATTGGTGTTCGTTTTCATGTTTTTTTTTTGTTTTTTTTATGTTTTTTTGTCGGTTCACCACAGGTCAAACGGCTACAGCTATCAACTTCAAACTTTTTTTCGTCATGGTTCCTCATCTAACTTAGATCTGTATAGTTTTGTGGCATTATCGGGTGGTAACTTTTTTTTTTATGAATTTTAGAAATTTCAAAAATCCCCATTAGAATAACCCGGAGGAAAATACTTGAAAAATCAAAATTTTTCAAGACCTCTCAAATTTTCGCCGAATATACAGGAAACTATTAAGCACATTTTGAGAGATTTTTTGCATCAATCGGATGAGAAATAACGAAGAAAACGCATTTATAATGCATTTTCCCATCAATTTAGGCTATTACGGGAACCAATTAAATCTATAGCAACAAGTGTCAGCAATTAATTCAAAACGATTGAAATGAATGAAGAGGAAGGCCGTGACATAACTGATTCTCGTAAGGTTTTTGAACGTTTGGAGTGATCCAAGGTCTGTAGATGTAGATTGGGTTGACAAATTATTTTTCATTCTAGATTTCTATACCCCTAAGCTCGTCTAACAACGCGCATCCCGCGTTTTCCTAGTATAGTTCAACGAGATTAGAAAAATACATCAATAAACTTGCATCATTCTACGAATGTTAGGTCTACGTTATACCGTAATACCCTGTTCACACCGAAAAGTTGATCTCGATCAAGCTAATTGAGATTAAATGTACGCATGGAATTGTGGGTAATGAACTAATGGCGTTAACGCGCTAACATGGTTTGCAGAACGAGATTAAGACGTTAATCGCTGTTAACGTTAATGGAGTTGCGTTCACACTGCACGGTAATCGAGATTAAGTCGTTGATCGTGATTAACATTTTCGGTGTGAACGGATGTAGAGTGTAGAGGTGTGAAGAGGTGTAAGGATATTATGTACTCGGTGCTTGTGCTTCCACTGAGCAGTGTTTGGGAAGTAACTTTTCTGTAACAGCGTTAACTTAATTACCGGTATACCGCTGACGTTCACTTTTTACCCGCTACTTTTGAAAGTATCGTTTATTAAAAGTTGAAAGTTACTTCCGGACGCTACTTTGATACCATCCATATCAAAAACTGCTCTCATGTATTTGATGTGCTATTTAGGGTTTTACTATTTCTAATCCCGTCTAGGCTCGGCCCTTGGGTGTGTCTACACCAACAGATAGCGAGACGAAAATATGTCGCGAGTTGATAATGCTTGCTGTGGACAGGGCAGCAGGTAATCGTCAATTGTCCCCCCCCAACCCCCCAACCCTTCAACCATTCTACACTTGTTCTTAGAACTGAAGATGTAGCGATAACGCATCGGACCAACATTGAGGGAAGTATCAGCTGATTTTTTTTTTAAACAAGTTGTTGACGTGGAAAGACCATTGTTACAATTTTTGGCTTATAAAGTACAGTGTAAAGGTGAAGAGAGAGATGCGATGTCTCGAGATGAAAAAGGCGATGTGAACAAACTGCCACTGGATTAATTATAAGATGTGTTTTACGTCAAATACGTAGAACATTCATGGTGACTCAGATTTCAAAGTAGTGTGTTGATTGTATGTGCCCGCCAAAAAAGTAAAATGAAAGCTACGACGACGTCTTCCTTAAGCTGAAGAAACACCTACAAGTATGATTACAAGTACCAAACATGTAATATGTATGAGGAAAATGCTATAGGCCTAGTGCGCACAACGCACTGTGAGCTTTATAAACGCTCCAGTGCATTGATTTTTAGATGAGTGTAGGCTATGGGGATGTTTTCATTTTATTGTGAACCAGATTGGTTGATCTGATTTTTTTCAAATGATATGATTATTGTTTGTTCAACGACCTCAACAGCTACGTAATTTGAGGGTACGAATGAGCAGGTGAAAGGTGATAATCAAAAGAGAAATGATGGAATTGAGTTTGTAGTGTCAACACTACAAACTACAAACTTGATGGTCCTGGCAAGTGAAAGACTTTCACAAAACACAATGCCTTATGCTGGACTCGAACCCACGCTCAACGGTGCATGACTCCAGTTTATGAAGCGATACCTTAGTTAAGTGAGCTACGGAGGGTGTCGTTTGAAACAATAATGCGCTAAGATGAACATGCAAAATTCAAATTATTCTGGCATATCATCATTGTTATGCGGTTTGGTATTGCGTGAATAAGTTTTAATAAATGGCCTCAAAGTAACTTGATTATTGTTTGCTTAATGACCGTCAACCCCACCAACAGCTAGGTTATACAGGGCCACAGGGGCTAAGTAACTTTCAGAAGTAACTTATACACTTTTTCAAGTAACTTTCAGTTCTTTAGGTTTCAGTAACTTTTCGTTACTTCCAGTTTCCGGAAACTTTGATGTTAAAAACGTTATTATTTCAACTAAGTACCGGTACCGTAGCCTAATTTGAATTTTAGAAAGTTCCTTTGGAATTGTACTTTCCCAACACTGCCACTGAGTACATAACTCCTTAATAGAGCGGCAGAGTCCTGGTTGAACAGTCTGTAGATCGTGGTAATCCCGCTAGAAGCGTGACCGTCCCTTTGAATAAATGTCGTTTGCTACAGCCCTGTTGCGAATGAAAGCTGCTAGGAGCGTGCTGATCAGTCAACTTGGTGGTCATAGGCACTGACACATGGCGTTTTCTAGCTAAAGACTATTTCATCTATGGGGCTACCAACTTGAAATAGGTCTACTGTCATAAGGAATAAAAAGAACCTGGACTCGTGTAACCTATATTTTTTAGTTACCTAGTAGGTATCAGCATTAGACCTTGCTGATGGTTCTCAATCTGCTGGCTAGTACATGCCTATGAAAATTAAAATTCGGTGAACAATAGACTTACCTATTTTATACCAATCAACTCGACCTCTTCTCAAACTAAAATTAAATCCCATTTCCTTTGCAATTCTTGGAAATTCATGAGGATTAGTGGCAGCATCTGCAGCCATAACACTTCTATTGAATAGCATTGTAGAGTTAGTTTATGCCTTGATTAAAAGATACGGGCTGGGGGGAGGCCCTAGGTCTACAATTATTTACGCAGGTGTTATTTTAAGGTTTGCACTTGTAGGCATAGGCCTAGGCTACCCTTTTGTATTGTAAACATAACCAAACTTATGTCAAAGGTGCATTGCATTGCTCAGGCTCAGTCAATGAAAAGTAGGCTAGGTCTACATAACAGTGGACAGCTACTTGAAATGAAAGTAAAATTCAATTCTTATACGTAATAATCATCATTATAAGATAATAACACTTTATTTTATAAAAATATCAGTTGTAATAATAACGGTTAAGAACTTCAAAGTACTTGGCGTCCACACACACCGCCGACCAAATCGAAAAACCAAACGAAAAAACGTTCTCTGATTTGACGCGCTCGACCAATTGCGAAAGAGTATTATTTTAAATGAATGATGCATTTTTTTATCAGGGTAGGCTAGTTTAATTTAGTTTAGTTCATTCTATGACTGTTCATTGCACCTTTTCGGACGTAATATAGGTTTACATAGAATAAATTACTAACAGTAGCAACTAAATTAAAATAAATTCTCAAATTTTCTCAAATTATTCTCTTTTCTTCTTTGTTCTTGTATTTATTTTAATATCAGTAAATATAACTTATAGTTGTTGTATACAAATATAGATGAATTCAATATAATTCTATGATCGGACATAAAATGCCGAGGAGTGAAACAAGAAATGGGAAGTGTGAATAAAATAAGGATGAAATAAGGTACATAAAATATAACATAAAATAACAGATATTTCATCTTCAAGTTACTTTAAGATGAAATAAAATACAATGCTTGAATACTTGAATTAAATGAAATACTACAAGGATAAAAATAAAAACATTGATTACTAGAGGTCAGGTCAACAAAGGTCAGTGAGGGGATCTGAGATGCTGGGATGAAAGAAGGAATTCTCCTCGTGTGTGGAAAGAATCATGAACTAAGAATTATTTTAAGCAAGAGACGAAGCCCTATAGCGACTGGATAGATCGGTTATGCGTAAGGTAGTCTATTGTTGAGTAATAATTACCCGATTGTACTAGATTAATGATTTCTAAGAGTTTTGACACAACGTACAGTGTTGCGACGAGAGTACGCAAGTACATTGGATATTAATTCGCTATCTGAAACAAATCTAAGCCTGAATTGATTGATAATTGATTTTTTTAATGCAAATAATTAAATTAACAATCACTTGGATGTATAATAAAATTATACTAGTACTAATAATGAATCAATTCTTTATAACCTGTTTTTGAGAAAAAAAATCCTGTTAATGTGTGAAAAGGTACCTTTAGAAGCTTTTTGCTAGATATATTTTAGGTAGGGCCTAAGGTTAACATTTAACCTTATTCATAGATATATTGTAAATCTATTTTGTAATTAGGTTATATGTTCTATGTATCGTGAAAGAAAATAGCTAGACTGCTAATGAATGATTTTACTGCTACTTTAGTTCAGTCGACAAAAGTGGTTTCTCAAATCACACATTCATCGATTAAAATTGTACCGGTAGTTGAATTAAAATATTTCAACCTTCAATTCATTTATATTTGCTTCATGTTTCAAGTTTTTTTTTTTTTTTCATAGATATGTTAAATATGTAGGATTCTTGTTCATGATTTTAAATCTTTCATATTTTTTAAAAATTGTTTCTTTCATTCAACATTTATCATTATAACAAAACAACTTGTTAACGAAATTACTATTGATATTCAAACTGATTATGACAGATTGAATGATTACATTTATATTTACATTTACACATCTTAATAACAAAAATAATTAAAACATATTTCTTATGACAAATTTCGAATGGATTCTTTGAAGTCGATTAGGTAGCGTTCATCTTCTGACCTTCCTGATGAAAAGATTCACCCATTTAATAACCTTGGATGACGCTTTTGGTGCTGTAGTGTGCAGTGACTCCTGGCTCCTGACTTCTTTGACCTCGTTCAATTCTTTGACCGTTTGACGACGCCATTTGCTGAAAATCTGAAATCTGACTGCGCGATCTCTAGCCTAGCTGTTTCTTGGTCTTCAATAGGTATGTCTTCTTACTTTTATAATACATCTTTCATCCATCGTGATGTACTTTATTAGATGTCACTATATTGTAATTATTAATCGAATTGGTCTTGGCCTATGCCCACTGAAGCCTGAAAGGGGCCAAGGCCTGATGGGCGTGGCATTGCGCTCACAAAATATCGCCGAAAATGCATAGGCCTAGGCCTACTTGTGGAATGCAATACCGGTGGTTCTGGAGTTACTTGCATTGTAAGCAGTGCCAGGCCAAGTAGTTTTTGTTTCATTCTGAGGTCTCTATTTTTAATCATCGAGCGTGTTGATAGGGCCTAGGGCCTATTCTTGATTCAATCCCTACACGCCTCAAGGCTCGGGCAGTAGGCCTATAATCTCTAGGCCTAGTTGGCTTCATTTGGTCATTGAGTACCGATAGCCCATTTGGTGGTCACTAGGCCTAGGCCTACTGTTAGGCTACGCCTACGTCTTAGATAGTACCTTGGCCAACCACTACAAATTCAATGATCAGGCTAGAGCTGCCAGTTATTGTACTAGTGTGGAAGCAGTACAATTCCCATACTCTCAGGCCTAGTCCCATTCAACATTCAATTCCAAGTTTCTAAATGAAAAAGTGAAAGCCCAAATTGTTCTTCTATCAAACACCCTATTATTTACCGGAAAGCTGGCGTTTAGGCAGGCGACAAAATTACACTTAGCAACCCTAGCCGACATGACTGAGTACTGACCGTGCTAGAAACTTGCGAGCTTGCAGAAAGCTTACGAATTGCGAAACATGCAATCCCGTTGTAGCCCAAGTCCGATTCACTAGTTTGTATCAAATATTATGAATATGGCTTTTTAGCCTACAAACACTTTTGAAGTTAGAGAGCTGATTTAAAATCCATAAAAATATTTACATGAATCTTTGTACCGTCTGTGAAACAAATTTATGCACGGACAAACAGTCTGGTAGAGAACAAGTTTTAGAAAAGTCCAGTTCGAACAAAGGTCAGTTCAAATCTTGGCAATCATTATAGCCCGTCGTTGAACCCATTTAATAGAAATAAGTTGATCCTGTTCTGTTAGCCATGGCTGTTGTTACAGTCTACTTCATAGTTTTTTTTTAATTTTGGGTTTAACGACGCACTACTACTCATAGTCTTTGTTTGTATTACTGCCACCGATAATAGTGGTGTTTTTGCTAACTAATAATAACAATTACTACCGGTAATAACCAGATCATTACTAGGTTTAGTGACCAGCACACTTAACCGTCATTCAGGAGACCAGGGTTCGATTCTCGCCATGGTCAACCATCCTGACAGGGATTTTTCGTAGTTTCCCTCTTGTCGTTCAGGTCGATACTGGGATGGTTTCTTAATAACAGGCTAGACCGACTCGTTCCCACTATCTCAAAATATCCAACAAAATAACCTTTCATCTCGTATATCATTCACCGACGTCAATAGATCGTAGTCATCATAACAGTGTGTCGATAAACCCAATATTATTGAATTTATAAGTAATAATTAGATATGCCATCGAATGGCCAAGTAGACTTGAGAGACTTGGAAAAAATATACGGTAGCTTGGATAATTTTAGTCATTATTAAATTTTGAAGGAAGGATACAATGTAGGCCTACAGGATATATTTTCAATTTTGGATTTCCAATGAATAGGCGTAACCGCGTAAGCATTTTAGTGTCATCATTTACATATTGAGAATTCTTTCGATTTAGTGTTGAAAGGTGTGCGAGATGACTGTTGAAAGGTGTGCGAGATGACTGTTGAAAGGTGTGCGAGATGACTGTTGATGAATGTAGGCAAGTGACTATGCAATGAAAGTGACTATTGCCATCTAGAGGCAAGGTGATCTTACAGAGGATAGACCGTACCTCATGACTGTTTTATATATAGGCCTATTGGGTTTGACGACGCCCTATAATGATGATAAGATTTATTGGCGTCAGATAACTGATTAATGTGATGATGAGGTGATGGTTTCTTAGGTATTTAGAAGGATAGTGGTAAGGAGGCGGTTGTGGCCTATATCGTAGGAACCATCCCAGCACTAGCCTAGATAAGGGAAACCACGAAAAACCCCTGTAAAGATGGACAGTGGCAGGGATCAAACCAGATCCGATATGCCCCTTCACCTCCCGGATCACATGAAGCGAGTGCGTTAACCACTGCGCTGCATGTGCCGGTCTCATGTCCGTTGTCTCGGTGTGATGGTCACGTATAAAGTGCGTTCATTTCTGGCAGAGAATAGAGAAATGAATAGGACTAATGACTAAACTAGAACTCAGTGCCATGTTGCTCATGTTGCAGCTTGCACGAGCATCACGTCACCCACTGAACAGCTGGCTGGCTTCTGATTGGCTGCCTCACTGCTACCAACACCGCGCTCATTGGTTCCCCACGACTACTCACGGTGGCAACGTTCACCGGTAAGAATAGGAATGTTGTTCTCAATCTAACTAGTAGGCCTACACGTAACAACAAATTGAGTAATTTGCAGAAAAAAGTATTTTTACATCAAAAACTTCACAGATATAAGTGTATGAATAATTCGTCAAGTTTCAAAAACATTTGATTCGTGAAGCTAGAATTGGGTTAGGCCTGTAGAGCAGCAAGTAAATGTGAAATATACTCTAATAAGCCATAACATGATACAGTATTCTTTTTTTTTAATTGGGTTTTAACGACGCACCATACTGATGGCTACGATCTATTGGCGTCGGCATAATATTCTTATAACAGACAGGTCTATTTGTCATGTAGACCTCACACTTTGGCATATGAACTGTTTTTTTTTTTCAATAACATCGGAACTTGATACAAAATCATTGTTCCCCAACTAAGGCTAACTATGAACTGTGACAAATTATTCAAACATTTATTCTGAGAATGTAGGCTAACAGTGTACACGTACAAAAATTATGACCACTATTAACTCTGATATATAAAAACTGAGACAAGTGGTTGGCACACTGTCAAACCGTCATTCAGGAGACTGGGGTTCGATTCCCGCCATGGTCAACCATCCTGACAGGGGTTTTTCATTCAGGTCAAATACTGGGATGGTTCCTTAACAACAGGTCACGACCAATCTCGCTAGATTCAAAAACACTTGGTAAAATAACCTTTCATTTCATCTTCTCATTAATCACTACTCTGTCGCCAATAAGTCTCAGTCATTCAACTCGATATAAATCAACCTTCATGTCATCTTCTCATTAATCACTACTCTGTCGCCAATAGATCTCAGTCATTCAAATCATTATAAATCAACCTTCATGTCATCTTCTCAATAATCACTATTCTGTCGCCAATAGATCTCGACCATTCAGCTCAATATGAATGAACCTTCCTGTCGTCTTCTCATTAATCACTACTCTGTCGCCAATAAGTCTGAGTCATTCAACTTGATATAAATCAACCTTCATGTCATCTTCTCAATGATTACTATTATGTCGCCAATAGATCTCAACCATTCAACTCGATATAAATGAACCTTCATGTCGTCTCCATTAATCACTACTCTGTCGCCAATAAGTCTCAATCATTCAACTCGATATGAATCAACCTTTATGTCGTCTTTTTATTAATCACTACTCTGTCGCCAATAGATCTCAACCATTCAGCTCAATATAAATGAACCTTCATGTTGTCTTCTCATTAATCACTACTCTGTCGCCAATAGATCACAGTAATTCAACTCAATATAAATCAAGCTTCATGTCATCTTCTCAATAATTACTATTATGTCGCCAATAGATCTCAACCATTCAACTCGATATAAATGAACCTTCATGTCGTCTTCATTAATCACTACTCTGTCGCCAATAAGTCTCAGTCATTCAACTCGATATAAATCAACCTTTATGTCGTCTTTTCATTAATCACTACTCTGTCGCCAATAGATCTCAACCATTCAGCTCAATATAAATGAACATTCATGTCGTCTTCTCATTAATCACTACTCTGTCGCCAATAGATCTGTCATTAAACCTAATAGAAATATGAATACACTTCCATGTCATCTTCTCATTAATAACTCCTCCGTCGCCAATAGATCTGTCATTCAATTCAGTATGAATTAACTTTCATGTCATCTTCCCATTAATCAGTCCTCTGTCGCCAATATATCTCAATCATTCAACTCTATATAAAAACAGCTTCATGTCATCTTCCCGTTGATAACTCCTCCGTCGCCAATAGATCTGTCTTTCTACTTAATATGAGTAAACCTTCAAGTCATCTCATTAATCACTCTAAAATGAATAGGAATAGATCTCAATAGGTCGCCAATAGATCTCAGTCATTCAACTCAATATAAATTAACCTTTCACGTCATCTTCTCATTGCTTGAGTCTCACACTGCCTATTCTTATACTGCCTACGCTACCTGTATACCTTTTTTGTCTCACACTGCCTCTGATGTCGTTTCCCCAACTTTCCCCACTCTGCATCCCAGTTGGTCATATTCTGTCTTGTTTTGCCTATGCTACTTACCGACCCACTAATGGTTGTAAATTTGAATATTGAAATACTTGAATATCTCACTTCCTTAAAATTATCGTTTTCTCACACCACCAATCAATCAATCAATACATCGTTTTCTCAATGAGAAGAGAATAAGACAGTGATAGCCTAATACGAACACTAATACGAATGATAATATGCTCATCAAGTTTTGATTAATCACAAGCTATAGAGAACGTCAACTGAGACGAGTGGTTAATACACTGAACCGTCATTCAGGAGACCAGGGTTTGATTCCCGCCATGGTCGACCATCCTGACAGGGTTTCTTTCGTGGTTTCCCTACGTCGTTCAGGTTGATCTAGGATGGTTCCTTGACAGGCCAAGATCGAGTCCTTCCCACTATACAAAAACACCTAATAAGATGACCTTTCATCTCATATATCATTTACTGACGCCAATAGATCGTATTCATAATATAAAATGAAAGAATGAAGGAAAGGTCATTACAATTCAATTGGGTAGAATTAGGCCATCATAGTCTTATTTTCTTCTCATTGGGAAAACAACATGATTTTAAAGAAGTGAGATATTAAAGTATTTCAATTTTTCAAATATACCCACTAAAGTGCACAATAACACAATGGCGTGAATTTTCCTCCATTGCCAATAGATCTGTCATTAAAACCCAATAGGAATAAACCTTCATGTCATCTTCTCATTAATCACTTCTCCATTGCCAATAGATCTGTCATTAACTGCTTGAATTACTCTTCGACTGCTAACTAATTGTTAGGAAGACTTCATTACAAACTTATGTCCTATTGTTGCAGGTCGTCCTAGCTGTTGGACACACGTGGATGAGCGCACTCATCCCAGCCTGCAGGACAAGAAACTCTGCCAACTTCAGGATCATGTCGGGGTCAGTTCGTCCATCGCAGCAATCAACGCTGTGACTTCAGCCAGTCAAGCAAGCAGCTGGTCATCCTGCTGTGTTTTGATTGGTTGAATAATGATTGGAACATGAATGGATTGAGACAAGAGTAATAATGACGTGTAAACAAATATATTGTGATTGCATGATTTATTGATACAACTTGTACAGAATAATTAATAAATTGATGATAAGTTACAATGATATGATGTGTTCTCGCTTGTGATTATCCTGTGGCTCCCAGTACACCCCGTGCAGCCTGCAAGGGAGGGGGTGGCGGGAACGTGGAGGTCATGGGGGTGCTTGACCTTGAACCCTTGCGTGCAAGAGAGGCTCATGTAGCTTCCGAGGAAACTACGCAAGTCTCTCGTGCACGGGCGAATACAAGGTCTCACCCCAACCCCTCCAGCAGATCTTAGATGGTGGTCGGACGTATGACAATGTACCCTTGAATGCAAGACAGGCTCATGCGAGTCTATCTCACACGTAAGAGTAGAAGGTCTCGCCTGAGAGCCATCCAGACCGTTCCCGTCACCCCCACAAGCCCTTTACCCACGACTCAGGTGCAGGCCCTTTAGCCACGGCCCAGGTGAGAACAGGCACCAGTGCTCATGGGTATCAGGTTTCTTTAAGCTCAGGGCAACAAGATCCCTACTCGGAGCAGTAGTTTATTAACGTGACATACCAGGTCATTACTGTCATTTGTTGAACTCTAGGCTGACAAATGCCATTCTGAGCTTGATCGACTTGGTTTGAGACAACAGGGCTGATCATACCACGCTAGGCTGGCCTACCCGGCTCAGGGATCATTTTATAATAGGCTGAATCATACCTCGATGCAGGCTGCACGGGGGACAGTTTACCCACATGCCGGTGGATCTTACCCAGCTAACTCCTACGTACTAACACAACGTACAACGCTCCAAGGAATGAATCTTCAAGGTAAGCTGTAGCCTGCAAGCAAAAAAGAGGTCACATTGTAAAGAATAACTTGCACATAGATTACTAGCACATACAATTTCATAATATTCGATTGATTGTGATCTATGAAAAGCTACTGCATGTGTCCATCAAATTTGAGAAAAAATACAATTTTGGAAATTAAAAATTTTATAAGTTATTTTTTGCTCTAAATTTTTAAATTCAACTCAATATAGAAACTGAGACCTGATTTGGGTTCTAATTTGATTAGAAAGACATTTCAATAAACGTTGTCCATTGAAATTTTTCCCAAAATATCATTTTTAGAGTAATTACAAGGACTCCAAGACTACATGATGATAAATGTACAAAGTTATTTTTTACTCTAAAAACTTTAAATTCAACTCAATATAGAAACTGAGACCTGATTTGTGTTCTAATTTGATTACTCTACACACACATAACGACAGAACCAAGAAATTCAACAAAAACTTTCAAGTCACCAAAAAAAATTGCCAAAATGGACAGGGTAATGGACACTAGTTTTTGACCTTCCGCAATTAATTCCCATGAACTGATGACGCCTATGATGTTCTAGTATTTTTTTATGAGTGTAACTTTGGGATCTTTAAATCATTAGGAAGTTCCGTTACGATTGCCTTTGCCGTTGCCAAGAAAAACGTTGCTGATTTACCAAAAAAATGCAATTTCCAGCCAACTTTCAGAACAGACTTTTTAAAAAACAATGATTATACAATTATTTTCAAATATTCACACAGAGGAATTACTTCTGAATGGGAAAATATTTTTTTGAAATTTTTCCAACCAAAACTTGGACCAAAAAATCAAATTTGAAAAAGTGTAAAAAGGCAAAAAATCATGATTTTTGATTTGGCTTAAATTTTGTAGGAGGACAAAAGGACATTTAAAAAGACGTTTTCCATTGAAAGTTTTTCCAAAATATCATTTTTCTAGTAATTACAAGGACTCCAAGACTACATAATGATAAATGTGCTAAGTTATTTTTTACTCTAAAATCTTTAAATTCCACTCAATATAGAAACTGAGACCTGATTTGTGTTCTGATTTGATTACTCTACACACACATAACGACAGAACCAAGAAATTCAACAAAAACTTTCAAGTCACCCAAAAAAATTGCCAAAATGGACACTAGTTTTTGACCTTCCGCAATTAATTCCCATGAACTGATGACGCCTATGATGTTCTAGTATTTTTTTATGAGTGTAACTTTGGGATCTTTAAATCATTAGGAAGTTCCGTTACGATTGCCTTTGCCGTTGCCAAGAAAAACGTTGCTGATTTACCAAAAAAATGCAATTTCCAGCCAACTTTCAGAACAGACTTTTTAAAAAACAATGATTATACAATTATTTTCAAATATTCACACAGAGGAATTACTTTTTAATGAGAAAATATTTTTTTGAAATTTTTCCAACCAAAACTTGGATCAAAAAATCAAATTTGAAAAAGTGTAAAGAGGCAAAAAAAAGATTTTTGATCTGGCTAAAATTTTGTAGGCAGACAAAAGGACATTTAGAAAGACGTTATCTGTTGACATTTTTCCCAAAATATTATTTTTCAAGTAATTACAAGGATTTCAAGACTACATAAGTGAAAAATGTACCAAGTTATTTTTTGCTCTAAAATCTTTAAATTCAACTCAATATAGAAACTGAGACCTGATTTGTGTTCTGATTTGATTACTCTACACACACATAGCGACAGAACCAAGAAATTCAACAAAACTATCAAGTCACAAAAAAAAATGTCAATATAGTTGTTTTCGACCTTCCGCAATGAATTCCCATGAACTGGTGACGCCTATGATGTTCTAGTATTTTTTTATGAGTGCAACTTTGGGATCTTTAAATCACCAGGAAGTTCCGTTACGATTGCCTTTGCCGTTGCCAAGAAAAACGTTGCTGATTTACCAAAAAATGCAATTTCCAGCCAACTTTCAGAACAGACTTTTGAAATAACAATAATGATACAATTATTGCTGAATATTCACACAAAGATATTAGGCCTACTTCTCAGGAAGGAAATATTTTTGGGGAATTTTTCAAACAAAAACTTGGTTTAAAAAATAAAATTTGAAAAAGTGTAAAAAGGCAAAAAACATGATTTTTGATTTGGCTTAAATTTTGTAGGAGGACAAAAAGACAATTCAAAAATTTAGATCCATTGAAACATTTCTCCCCCCTCCCCCCCCCCCCCCCCCCCCCAAAAAAAGACTGAATTTCCAAGTTTTACATATGACAACATGGGTAGGCTCCGAGAACCAAGTTATTTTTTGTTCTAAAATCTTCAAATTGAACTCAATATGGAAACTGAAGCCGTATTTGAGTTCTGATTTGATAATGCAACACATATAAATAAGTTATAAGGGTTACAGGTAGGGTTAGAGGGTAGAAATGGGGGGAGGATGAAAGGGGGGTGAGGGTGAGAATATTGGAGAGAACATCTGAGATGATGCGAGACTTGGGCTGGCAGGATTTGGAAATACGGAGAAAGTAGGATCGTCCATATAATTTCTTCAGGGTAATGGAGGGAGAGGGGGGATGGGGAGAGCTGCATGAGTTGATAGAAAGAAATGAGTCAGGGTATGGAGGTAGGGGGGGGGGGGGGTGGTTGATAGAGCGGTAGTTGTAAAGGGAGCTACATTATTAGATGTCGGTAAATTCTCTTTCTCGAGCAGGACAAGTAGGGACTGGAATGGGCTTAGTAGATGTGTTTTTGAGGGGGATGAAATAGGGTTAAAGTTATTCCGTCAGAAGGTTAGGGAGGTGGTGGGATAGGGGTACATAGGGAACTTGCCACCGCGCATTCATGTGCAACCTCAAGAGTTGAATAATAACAATAATAATAATAATAATAATAACCGGAGAACTGAGAAATAAATTCAACACAAAGTTTTCTGGGACTTGAAAATTTTTACAAAAAACTAAAGATCAATTTTGAAACTTGTGATTCGCCTGGACAGTGATGACGAGAACTTATAACTACGTATTTCTTTATACTTACTGGCATTGTTCTTGTCGTTCTCTTTGTTGCGTTCCTCTTCTTCCCGCGTCTTCACTGCGTCCTCTTCTACATCGTACTGCCGTCTCCGTTGCCTCCTAGGTCCCGCTAGCTGCTACACGTCCTGGCATCGTCCCACGTTGACGGGAACTGGTTGTCATGGCGACAGCATCCACCGAGTTGAGAGACGAATCACGCGACTGAATACCGCCGCTGTAAGAGTTAGTCAACGTTAGAGAACACAAGATACTTCTCACATTACATCAACTTGCAATCTAACTTTCTATTTTTGTCGTTAAATGTAGGCCTTGATATCATTTCCACCTTTGATATTTTCTCAGGCCAATAGGCCTATATTATTAGTTGTACTTATTTAATTGTTGAACACTTTCAATTTTATAGTCAACTATGCCACTTGGATTTACCAAGGCTGATGTCAATACAGCCTAGATACTGTTCTTATCATTGTCAAGCAAATAGGCATGTTTACTCAAATTTTAGTTTTTATTTTTATAAGCAAAAATCTAAAATAGCATATCCTGCTGCTAATAAAGAATTTACCCATCTATCTAGCAATATAGATAACATTATACAGTAGAACCTCTCTGTTATAAGATTCTCGTTTATACATTTATTATATTTATAAGTTTTATTTTTTGATCCAACCCATTTGCTCCACATGTTGAATAGTTTCATTCATGAGTTTTTAACATTAATACACTTTTTTAGTCTGGTCCGCTGAGAAGCGTATAAAAGAGGTTCCACTGTAAATCCTAAGGTGTATTGTAGGCCTACTATGTTTTAAACTGTAGAATGTAAACTAATGATATTATCATGAAGTTGAAACTGTAAGTCATTTCATCATGTTATCTGCATTCATTGTTCACTTCTTGAATTTCTCACAGTTGGGGTCAGGTGGAACAACAATTAGCTAACAGAACCTCGCCCTTGTTGACTGTACTAGCGTTGTTAACGTATCAACGTGATGAATAAAGACATTCTATCCTTTACTCCATTCAATGTTGGGGAAGTGATATATATCTTTATCAGCAGTAAGCTATTTACATAATTAAATTCACAGTACACAAAATTCTCGAAATAAAAAGAAAATACAGTACTAATACAATTACAATTAGCAGTTACTTAGGCCTATACTCTAGATGCACAGATTTGTTGGGGAAGTAACTTTCAAAAGTAACGCGTCACTTTTCAAGTAACAAATTAGATAACGGCGTTAACTTCATTATATAGGTAACCCTACGTTTTAAACGCTACTTTTGGAAGTATCGCTTATTAAAAGTTGAAAGTTACTCTGACATTACTTTGATGTACGGTATTTGCTGTGTTATTTGGAGTTGGTTTTACTATTTTCAATCCCTTGTTAGACTTGGCCCTTGGACTTGGGTTTACCTCAAGAGACTGCTTTCTGTGTGGCCACTGAATATACATTCTTTAGAAATCTTGTTCCACATCAGACTAAATGTCACAAAATTATTCATATCACGAAATTAAAATGTTGAATAGAGTAACGAGGCTCTGCGGATCCTTTCACACAGCGTTGGGCCTATCTATAGTTTGCATGCCTACATTTATGCTCATATGTAGTTTGATTATTGCATAAATAAGATTTTAATAAGAAGCTTTCCGCTACCGGTAATCAACTTTTAAAAGTAACTTGTAGGCCCTATACTTTTTGAAGTAATTTTTTTTTATAACTTTCAGTTAGAAACGAAAAGCACTTGACTCACTAACATTGACCTACTTACTTTTCATTACGTGGGCAAGATGTTGAAGAACACGGCACTCGCTGGCGACGACCAAGGTAAGCTGGTGGTTTTCTCCTCGCATCTCGGCATCGCAGTCACGGACTGCAAGTGTTTGTTGTTTATAACACCTGTTGAGAGACGGAGATTATTCACAATGGCCCTTCTCAGAAGTCAATGCGTAGGCGCTTACTGCCTTCAACCGTCCGAGATCGACTCAATTGCATTCTGGATACCGGTAATTTAGTAGTGTTTAAAAAGTCGGTCTGCTTTGGGCTTTTGCAGAACATTCATGAAAGCCTTTCAGATTATGTGAAATTCGCAAGATGGCATACAGAAAATGTATAAATAATACAAAGTACTCCTACATAGGTAAATGTAAAGATTATCACACAAGACCATCATGTTCCAACTGTGTTCCAAATGTTGTTTTAAGTGCAATAGTAAGGGCACTTGTGACATCACAACCGGAAGCACTGTCACTTCTAGAAGTGTTCCAATAGTCGGTTTGACTTCCAAGTGGACTTCGAAAGGAGCCCTCGTAAGTGCGCATCGCATGGACTCTTGTATGCTCCCTTGTACACTTAACTCAACTTTCTTGATCGTTAGATGTGTTCCAATAGTTGCTTTCAAATGCTGCTAGTACACTAGACATTTGGAACACAGCCCTACTCTTGCAGTAGATTCTGGAGGTTTTGGCATTTTGGAAAGCAGCCTTAAATAGGCTAGCTGACTGAGCAACAGAGGGAGGCAATGCCAGATATAGAGCCTACAGGCACCAAGTTTGTGATACACAAACAGGGGAAAAATGCGACTAATATCACTAGACCTGGGCCATCAAGTATGAACTCAATGCCTAGGCCTATCTCTACCATTGAGTTGTTATTATAAAGTCAATGTCTTTACCTAGGGCAATTTAATAAAGTAAGGTTAAAGATGACCTGACAACCAATGCTTCAATGCTTACCGATAATTATATTATAACCACTCTACTGACGGAACTCGTTGTATTACATCATTAAATATAATAATATGCAGTCTTATGGAATCAATATCACATTCAAGAGGATATAAACACCTACATTGTACTTTTTAATCGATTATTTATGTAAGATTGTCAACCACAAGAATGACCTTGACAGCCTTGACAACAGAACAGTCCGCCGAGTTGCGTCGAAGGCCGCATGCGCCACGGGGGAAGTATTTAAAACCTATGACCTAGTTAAAACACACTCACGGTTGCTCAGAAAATACGTGGGAAAATATCTGTTCATGTTTTCCAAAAAATTATTAGATGAGCATCGCGAAGATTTACATTACACCATTGAGTATAATAGTGTTCAATGATTACACAAACCAAAAAAAAAAAAAAAATCGGGCTTCGTTTTGATATTTTTCTTTCTAGTTTTGAAACCTTTATGTAGGTTTTGTTTCATACCTCTATATTTATACTGGTGAAATGAGGGGCAGGGAAGGCATGAAGGAAGTTTCATTACTTAATACGAATAGGCACAGTACGCATTACCGTCTGTGTTGCATTCAAATCTTGATATATAAAAAAAAAAAAAATACGTGAGCTGCGGTCACGAATTTCCGAATAATCGTACACAATGGGCCTACTTCAAAAAAAATGAAAATAATTTTTTTTTGGCCAAAAATAAATTTCATGCTGGGGCTACCCCCTTAAGTTTTCTGGAAATGCTTTTCACGACAAAATCATCAGCGGTAGAACTACGTTCAAAACAAACCTTTTCTCCACTTTACAAAATGATCTTGATGTCGACACGTCTTCAAGCCCTAACATTCATTCATTCTTATTTACTCATAGTAATACTAAAGTCATCAACAGAAACGTCCATCACAAGACCTAATATATGGTTTAGACCACGCCTGTAACTCAACATTCATTATTTGTGCATTTTTAATCTGTATATTTTAGCCAAATACCTTCATACATATTACTTTGTAAGCTAACGCCAGTTTACGAAGTAATATGTCATGATTATAATCATATTTGGAGTATTATTTAAATTCATATATTCATATATTCATATATTTTTTACAATATAAATGAGAAGCTGAAAAATGAACAAGTTAAAGTTTTGTACATTTGAATTCAACATAGGCCTACATTTTTATTTTGCAAACATTAGTAAAAGACCATCTTGTTTACCATAATACCAGAGTCAATAAAGCAATTCTACCTTCTATAGCCATGCAACTTTATCAACTCTGATAATACATATTGCCAGGCAGGCCGCTTCAAAACCGTTTGATCAGATTCTTACCTGGCCACACGTTGAGTGATGTACGATGTGAAGTGAGAGTTGGCTACTTTTTCTCTCCGCGGGTACGCATACTTATTTATGAAACAATTGTTTCACGCCATATAGGCTTCTGTCAAGTAACAAATGACAAACAATCGTTACCATAGCAATACAGTGTACTGGTGGACTACCAAACATTCTGATTGGTCAATTCCAACTGGTGGACATTGTTGTCTGTCTCTTGCAACAATGAGTGACGTCACTTGACAGAAGCCTATAGATTTTTGTTGTGCCTTACCATTGAATTTTACAAAATCAATGACCTCACAGTGGACTAGAAATGAGAAAGATCTGGGCATGCTACAAGTTCTACAAAATAAAGGAATGCATGTTATTTTGAGGTGGAACAAAATTATAGTAGAATATAAGTGATATGATAGAGGTCCTTAAATTTCTCATAATTAGACAAAGAATTGTATTAAGAGGCCGCAGGCGCGCTCGTTGTTCGCTCGCTTCAGACTCGAGTTTAACATGCATCGTGTGCTAGGCGCAGCCCATAGACTAGCCCGCCGATCTCATATTCTCGTAAACGCCGTTAATTCCCTTACTCACACTTTTGATATATTTCACAGTCCATATTATTTTTCGGTATTCAAAAATATATATCTAGGTTTCCGTAAACTAGAAATTTTTTCATTTTCCATTTGAAGAATTTGAAAAATTACAAATTTGTGGTCCAAAATTCTGTAAATGCGATAACCTCCCTCTTTCAATTATCAACAGAATGCAAAAACAATCATATTGATATCTCAAAAATTACGGCCGTGAGAGTTTGTGGCGTGAAATACGAGCGCCTGCGGCCTCTTAAGTGTTCTAATTTTCACTTTCAAAATGATCAACTGTAAAACGCCAGTATACCTCAGCAATATGATAGAGTATCAGTCCACTGTTCATCAGCACAATAAATATAAATGTAGGTCTAGATAAAAAAAATAGGTCCACGTAATAGTAAAAAAAAAGTATTTTATTCGGGTTTCAGGACGTACAGTAAATTAGATAAGGATATTGAATCAGAAGATAGAATAGCGTTTTTTAAGGAGGAGTGTATCAAACTTGTTAAATCCAACTATTGATATTTAGTATCATTGAAATTATTGTACTAGCTGTAATAGTTTTCAAATTCAATCCACTTTTGTTCTGTCTTTTAGGCCTATTATGTTAATTATGAAATGTTGAAGTAGCAACACGCTAAATAAATATTTTACTTACTTACCTACACACCACTTGACATCTTTCAATCTTGTCACATCTTTTATAAGAATAAGTAGACCAGTAGACCAGTAGACCAAATGGTAAATAAACAACCAACCACATCAACAGACAGATTTTATTCATGTCTAAAGATAGACCCAGTGGAATGAAACGAGATGTGTCCACGTACAAATTATGGTCGTCTAATTAAGCAGACATCTTTATTTACACGTGGAATTTTTGTTGAGGCTTAAGGCGACTCAACAAACGAAATTAGGAGTAAACTTGACTTCAAGAGTAAGAGGAAGTTTAAATGGCTATACACAAGAACAAATTCAGCTGTACTGTAAGAAACAATCAATGAGATGGCTGTTTCAACAGCAGCTAATTTAAATGAAAGCTAATATTCACGACGTTGCCAATTTGTAATCTAATAAATATTCATTATTTCACTTTATTGTACTGACAAATTTCAATACTGTACTTAATTATAAGTCTTAGACTTTAATTACATGAGTAAGAAATATTTATTGTATAATGTATATTTTTGTATTTACTTGTACAATTTGTATCACTATGAAATAAATACTAAATTGGTCAACTCTTGCAGCTTAATGTGAAATTAGAAGCAAATTTTGGAGCTTTCAAATATTGCTCCAACGTCAAATTCCTCACTGCTACTGCTTGGTGTTGTCAATGGGAACATAAAACATTGTTGGGCAAACGCATTTAAATTCAAGTTCACAACTGATTTTGGTTCTGAATGGGCTGAACCCTCAGCACATATTAGTGGATACACCAGGGACCAATAACATGCAGTAAATGGTATAAAAAAGGCAGAGTAGACCCACAATAAAATTCAAGAGCATACTAAAAATAAAATTAAACAACACAGTTTTTTATCTTCATTTTTTAATCACTCAGTTACTTCATTTTCACATTTCCTTACCTATAAGTGCACTTAGATATAGTAATGAGATTTAATAACAAATAACGATCATTAAATTGCTTTTTAAAGGCTTATAACTAGGATTAATGGGTTTGTATCTAACCTTCGAGTTTGTTCGATAGACGATAAAGTCTGGTACTCAATACTCAACGTCTCATTAATAGCCGGTCAATGACCATTACAATACTCACTCATCCATTTCATTCTTGAGTGGACGAATGTACGTCCTACAAGTTGAGTAATCTCGTGAAAATATCAATGTTCATTATAGTCTGTCTCACCAGTCTGTAGCAAGTGTCGTAGTTTGCTCGTCTATTGTCCGGCGAGAAGGCAGCTGTCAATCATCTCTACAGACTTCATTGGGTTCATACACTGTATTTGTATTTATTGCCGTTTCTTATAAAGCACAATTCGAGAATTGTATACATTTTACTCAAATTATTCTACGTATATCTAAATTGACTTGAATCTAGAATAAGACTTTGGGGTTGAATGATGAATGATCGTTGAAAGGTGTACATGAATATGTTCTCAGTTGTGGCAACGTCGCACAACACAACCCCAACCCACCCCCAACGCACAACCCTCACCCAGTCACAAACTTGTCCTCAAGATGCAGGACAGAAGAGTTCCTTTGTTACTGTTGAGTTATGATAGACATGTTTACCTATTCAGCAGTTAGGCTTATCGATGAGATAGCAGCACTTGCTCCAGAATGGTGAGACAGACTATACCTCTCCTACAACGGAACTGTCTCATCAGAATTGTCAAGATGAGTAGCCCTACAGTGAAACCTCAACGTATCGTTCCCGGATCCATCGTTTTCATGAAACTATCATTAATTTCGCCCAATCTACTCCGAGATGTGTCGATTGTGAAATTATCCTGTATTGGTGATTATTCTTCCTGGTCCCTTGAATTGAAGATACAGGTTTCACTGTATTGCCTTGTTCCTTATGAAGAACAACCTAACAAAGCAAAGGTTAATTCCATAATCCTAGTATTAATTGTAAAACTTTTTTTCACTACCGGCACTTCTGACAATGTATAGGCGTATAAGTCTATTGTTTACGTTAAGGCTTACTTTTCTTATTAAAGTTTGTTCATTTGAAGTTTATCCTACTTCTTTATTGTGTCAAGTTTTTCAAGTGTTATAAAACTAGTTGTAATAACTGATGAGACGCCTGCTTCCTATTACTACAGTACCGGTATGACACTAACAAACGCACAAGATGCGAGAGTAAAAAGCACAAACACTGTGCTGTACAAAATGTAACACTCGGAGACTGCTTGACAACTAACACAGCTGTTCTATCAACCGCATATTGGCTTTGAGGCTGCAGCTCGATTGAATTTATGTAGGTAACATTGTCAATTTATGTTGATAGGGAAATTCAGTGTGGCAACTAACTACAGGGCTGATACTACATTGTGTACATAATACAATTAACACAATATGTTCAATTCAATGTTGGTACCGTACTGTAATGACTAGTAATAAAACATAGAAAATATGTGTATGTATGATAATAGCAGTAAAGACCTACAGAAAATAGCTTAGTTGTAATCTTTCTAATTTTCATGAATTTACCGGTAATGTCACACTAAGATTTTACTCGTTTACCAATTCAATAGGAAGTTTGATTTCATTTCCAAAGATTGATCTTTGAATAATTGCGCTACGACCAACCTATAAAGAGAACTGATTCAAAGACATGCAATTGTGAAATTGAAAAAAAAAATTTTTAAATTGTATCGGGCATTTCTTCACACTAAGATTTTACTCATTTACCAATTCAATAGAAAGTTTAATTTAATTTCCTAAGATTGATGTCTGAATAATTGCGCTACGGCCAATCTATAAAGAGAACTGATTCAAAGGTACAGGAAATCTGTAAATTGTATCGGGCGTTGAAATGTCAACAGGATGCGTACAAGCGAGCGTATGATTCGACTGAATGTCAATGATTCTTGTCATGATACCAAGAAGAGACACAGTCTGCAACAAGCGTCTACTTCAAACGATGCTGGCCATTTGGAGTCTCATCTCCACGCAGAGAGACGAAACACAGCAGAATCTAGCTTCAATCATTTCCATCCGAAACCACGGACTTTCCAACACAAGCATTACCTATCGCCACTTCGATGGATAAAAACTACGCACTTAAATTAAAGATATTCATAGAATGTACTTACAGAATTAATAATATATCTGAAATTATAGTTATCGGAAAACAAAGTTAATAATAAATAGTAAAGGACCTATGATTGTCGAATTAAGTTTTCATGAGACAATATATTTCAACAGAAGGCCTGCATTAGGGTGAATACACAATAGCCTATAAATCTTCAAAAATTAAAAAATTATAATAACACTGAATATAATAGGCACATAACATTATTATAAAATAATCGTTGTACAATTGTATAGTGAGCCTTCCTACGTAGTTTACAAACATGGCACTAGAGAATCTCGTTTACCACTGTTTCCACCTTGGCAAGTCTATTACTGAGTAGGCGGTGGCTGTATCATATACGACTAGCTAGAACAAAACACACGATACACGGACACGACTAAACCTCTAGATGGCTACTGAAACGACCTCGAGGGACTACGTACGTCCTCTAGGGCACTACTACACTGACACGTCAACAATCAACAATCACCTAACGCTGGCACATGACATCTCTACGATCGACTAGCAGGAATGTATCGCACCGGAATGGATCCAACCTTGCCTCGTTAATTTGTCATTTACATCATCGTTCCGTCACCAGGAACCTAAGAACCATTTTAAGGTTAATATCAGTTCAAGTTGTAGAGCAAACTCAGACACCTGGTGAATAACACACAGGAATATATCTGATTTAAGTAGACAAGTACCGTAACAAAATGGCAGTGTACGTAGACTCGTTATCTGATATTATAAAATATAAGTATTGAACAGGCTTTGTCGCCGAGATACGTGTTTCCGCGGGGATTCATCGCCTGCGTGCGTTCACTTGGGCTGCGGTGTGTATGAGCGCTGCATGTCGGCTGGCGAGTAGCTGCGCTGCGCGGAGAGGGACATGGACGCGGGAGGCAGGCTGGCGGCCGACGCGAGAGAGTTGTCCAGCTTGCGTGTCTCGTGTTCGAGCAGCAGCGCGTCGAGTGACGGGTCCTGAGACACGGTTCGCAGCGAGTCTCCGAGTGCTTGGCGCAGCTGAGTCATCTCTCGGCCGGCTCGGGTGCTGCGCAGCACGTACAGCTGGCGGCGCTTCACTTCTTGGTTCAGCTGCTCGCGGAGCAGTTGGATCTGTCGGACAAGAGGATACACTTCCTTGATGAGGCTGATCTTACAATATATATTTATCGTTTGGCTCTACATCGCGTCACCTTGAACTATAACACGCAGACAAAATACAAGATTACAACAAAAAAATACACATATACAGACAGATAGACAAAAACAAACAAAACTACAGTTTTTCATTTCCTAGTCCAAATGAAAATTATATCTTTATTTATTTTTAATTGTATAATCGTATAATTGTAGGCTACACAACTATGCCTACATATTAATTTATATTCACACATTATTTATTTAAATATAGGCCTATATATTTTGTATTAATTCAAGATATGTTTATTGTATCCATCCTGACTTGGTTTTTCGTGGTTTCCCACAGTCCTCGAAGCAAATGCTTGGATGAAGTACTAATTGGCCACGACCTTTAATTAGTAGAGTGATAGGCTGAATTATAACATTATAGGCCTATCACTCATTTTTTTTCCATTTTGTATAATGACAAACTTTACATTTGCTGTTAATGAAAAGAAGTGATCATTGCCCAAGAGACTTAGTTCAAAGTGGAAGGTATCAACATTCGTGTGTTTTGTTTACTCTTAATACCAATGCTGATAATGTCCGGATATATATCACAGAAACGGTTTTTACTTATAATGTGTTCCGGACTTTCGGAAACTGCAAGACTTTTATCTGCGGCGGAAAGTTATGGTCACCAACAACGCAGCCCTGGTTTTGAAGTTGATTGGTTTTAAATAATTAAAATGGGGTGGTAAGATCGCCCTTGTGGTGCCCCGTCCAAACGATCCTACTTTTCATCCTTAGCCTTAATTGGGGAACAATGATGTTGTATCAAGTTTCGATGTTATTAAAAAAAAAAAAAAAAAAAAAAAAAGATATGTTTTCTCAAGCTGTGAGGTTGCTAGGAAACATGTTTCAGAGTTGTACAGTCGTTGAGGCGCTCTACCGCCAATAGAGACTTGGACTGAATTTCTCGTTGATGTTTAGTTTCATTACTTTTCAAAAAATGATCTGATCCTGGTAGAAAAGTATTATCGGTATTATTATCAGACCTTATTTGGTAGAAATAAAAATGTGACAGTTAAGCTGATCATTAATCAAGGTATGATATAGTGAAGTAGCCAAGCGATAAGGGTAATAACGCATTGATCAGTTGATTAACAGTTACAATAATAATCCACAACCGTAGAAGACTATGCCGTTTGTTGACATTTAATTTATAGTATTTATGTGTGAATTCAGGCCGATATTCCAAGAGAATTATTCTACTAATAAATCATACATCCTACAACAGATACGAATAAAGACAAACAGTTTTTTTGTCGCACCTGGTTTTCTAACCGCAACACCTGTTGCCTGTGCGACTGTTCCCTCGCCTCGAGCAGCCTCTCGGCCTGCAGCTGAGCCGCCCTGAGTCGCTCGACCTCCGACGACCTGTCGACCTTGAGGTCGGCGCTCGGCTGTGACCTCAGGCGACTCAGCTCCGACTCCTTCTCGGCCAGCTGCGACTCGAGTCGGCGGATCTTCAGCTTCAGCTCGCGGTTCTCTTGCTCCAGCTCCGAGTCGACGGATCCCTTCTCCGGCCGCTCGTAGCTCTTGCTGCGTCCCGCCCCCGACTTGGCCGCGCGCTCCAGGCTGCGTTTCTCCGCTTCCAGTTGGCGCACCTGAGGGACAAACATTGATGTTTATCCGAGAGAATATTTCATTGTTTTAAATCAAGACGTACCCAGCCAACAGAGGGCGAGAAGTTCACGATAGCGGGATTTCTGGGATATAAATGATCAAAATCATGAATCCGAGGCCGCAGGCGCTCGTATTTCACGCCGCAAACTCTCACGGACGTCATTTTTGAGATATCAATATGATTGTTTTTGCATTCTGTTAATAATTGAAAAACAGAGGTCACCGCATTTACAGAATTTTGAACACAAAATTTGTGATTCTTCAAATGGAAAATGAAAAAATTTCGTGAATGCGAAAACCTAGATACATGTTTTTGAATACCGGAAAAAAATATAAAATGTGAAATATATCAAAAGTGTGGGCTAAGGAATTAACGGCGTTCACGTGAATATGAGTTCGGCGGGCTAGTCTTTGGGTTGCGCCTAGCACACGATGCATGTTAAACTCGAGTCTGAAGCGAGCAAAGAACGAGCCCGTGTAGAGCGCCTGCTCTGCTCTGCATTTAGCTTGATGCTAAATTCCTAGATCTGTATCAATTCTAATTTGACCTCACCTTATCCGCGAGCGAGTCTACCTTGCCCCTGAGCTCGCTGCGTTCTCGCTGCGTGGCCTGCAGCTGCCTGGCGACCTCCTCGTCCGCCCCGCTCCCCCCTCGCCCCGGCGCGGAGCCCTCCTGCGGCCAGGAGGCCAGCCGGAGCTGGGACTCGAGCCCGGAGCGCTGCACCTCGTTGTTGGCCAGCTCCGTTTGGAGCCGGGACATCTGGTCCGTCAGGTACTGGTTGTTGCGGCGGAGCTCGGCCACGGACTGAGATGTGGAGTCGGCGCGCTCCGACAAGACGCGGCGTTCGTTCTCGCTGTTGCTCAGGGACTTCTGGAGCTGAGACAAGTACGGGACAACTTACTTCTTCAGAACACGAGGAATAATTGGTATTTGATAGAATAAAAACGTTGTGAATGCAGTGAAACCTCTAAGATGCACTGTTACCAGATCCATCGTTTTCCTGCTTGTATCATTCATTTTTCTCACCCCACTCACATATAATCAATGTTAAATTCTCCTTGATGGATCGTTTTCCTGCATGGATGGTTTTATTTCCTGGTCCCTTGAAAAATGATTGATAGAGGTTTCACTGTGGTAAAGGTTCATGTTGTTTTATACGATCGAAGAAACAGTTGTATTATTTCAGGTGAAGGAATGAGTGAATACCTATTACGGGAGAACCGTATTTATAAGTTTTTGTTTATAGGCCTACATTCCTTATATTCAAAAGTTTTATCTTTTGATCCCACCCATATGCTCCCCATGCTAAATAGTTCCTTTTTTCCCTTTTTTACAGTCTGGTCCCCTGAAAAACATACTAAAGAGGTCCCACTGTATATACATTTCTTATCCATACCGGTATTGGGTTTAATGACGCACTGTATTGATGACTATCACCTATTGGCGACGGTGAATGATCTATGAGATGATGGGATCTTATGAAGACAGATTATTTCATTAGGCCTACACATTTTTGAATAGTAAGAAGTCGATCATGGCCTGTTATTACGGAACTATTCCAGTATTGCGAGAAAAACCACAAAAAACCCCGTCAGGATGGTCGATATAGATCTAACTGGCCAATTGGTGAGTCGTGCCTATCTTTAGTCGTCAATTGTCCGTTGCAAGGCCTTTCATTACGACCTTATTAAACAAACACCTCTTGAAAAATACTCATGTTTCTAATATGGAATACTATCGGCCCGAATAACCTTGTCGTTGAAGCTCCGTAAAACAACACAATTCATTCATTAAACATTACGAATAATTAGAACCCTACGAATGTACCAACCTGTTTGAGTTTCTCGCTGCTCGCCTGTGAAGTTGCGCTTGTGTCCATCAGAGTGCGTTGCAAGCTCTGAATCTCGGCCTTCATGTCGCTCTCGCCCGAAGACGCTCGCTCGAGAGCCAAGTTCAGCTGATCGATGGTGGATTTCAGCGACGCGCATCGCTCTTCCAAGCTGGCCAGACTCCGTCCTTGCGTCTCGCTCTTCTCCTGCAACTTCTGCACTTGACCGTCTTTGTCTTGCAGCATCATCTGCAAGCGTTGTAGATCGCCTTCCAAGCTCAGCCGTTGGAGTTCTAGCTTCGTCGAACGCGACTCGTTGCGGCTCAGTTCTTCTTGCAGTCCGCGCTTTTCACTTTCCAGACGCGACATCGATTGTCTCATTTTCTCCAACTTGTCTTCGTACTGTACTTTCTCTTCCGAGCCGCTGCTGAGCGTCAGTTCTAAGGAAGTGATTTTCTCTCTCATGTGTAGAGTCTCTTCGGATTTCTGTTGTAACGCTTCCGCCTGAGCTTGGTAAGCTGCTTGCTTCTGACCGAGCTTTGCTTCCAAGCTTCCCTTCTCGTCTTGCACGGAGCGGAGATTCTGGACAGCTGCGGTTAACTTCGAGTCGCCTTTACTTTGCGACTCCTGCGCTTCGTTCAACTGACGTTTCACGCTCGAGACTTGAGCTTTGAAATCATCCTGAAATGGAAATTCAAACAAATCTTTCAATTTTAATTATAAATGTTACATTACACATTTTTGTGTGAATTCAAACGTAATAATGAGGAAGTAAAAACCTTTATTGGTCCCTGACTATATTATAAAACAAGATAGCAATCAATATAAAACATGGATTGAAAATATTACATTTTAGTACATGAAAAGAGAACTGATTGAATAGAAAAAATGTAAAAACAAAATAAGATTGACTAAAATAATAAAGAGATTTAGTGATTACAAAATTAAAGTGATGAAGTGACACGTTAATTATACAAATGACTTCTTAAAATTCTAACAGAGTCTTTTGTGTTTTAACGGAGTGAATTGACCCTAAAACTAAAACTTGGTAACTAAGTAATGAGTACCGGTACTTGAAATAACTGAGTGACCAAGTAGGCCTACCAAGGTGAAGTAGCTAAAGTAAATTAATAAAATTAATAGAGTTGTTATTAGTTATTAGTTATTGATTGTTATCAGACCTTTTTGCCAAGTTTGAAAACCTTCAGAAACAACAAGTCCGATTGACAACGTTATAGGTCTATGTATTACACGTGTCTCTACATATCTAACGTCGAGCTCACCCGTTCACGTTCGATCTGCGCGACTTGTTGCATCAGCGCCCGAACGCCTTTCCTGATGACCTCCGGGTCAACGTCGACCAGCCCGTCTCCCCGTCCGTCCCCGTGCTCCTGGTTCCGGGCGGGACTCCACCGTCGTGACGGGCTCGTCAGCTTGAACGGCAGACTAACACTGCCATCTAGCTGGATCCCTGCAAGCAGTCACACGGAGTTACACAAGACTCTTATGGAGCTTCGTCTCTGTGCTTTTTTCTGTTTGTAAGCACTGCACAGGCTGCACGGTTTGACTGATCGACATGAAACTTATTCTGTTTTATTATTTTTATTTATATAATATTAAATTATTAATGCTTGGTTCAAAACATTTGTTCAGACATACAATTAAATCAATCACATGAAAAATAACAATGATAATAATAATATAATACATAGCACACGCAGACTTATCGAATTCTAAACTGTATAGTTTTTGGGTCAAATTGATTGGACTATTTTTGAGAAACACCATCTCAAAGATTCTAAAAACTCCATGAGATTAGGCTGGGGGAGAAAATTGTAAAAATAAAATCTCTAAAAAAAAATTCCAATTTTCAATGGATGTAAACATATAAATGATACACAAAATTGTATGTAATTTGGACTGGTCGTTCTGAATGTTTTTCATTCATCTGATAGATAGAAATAATAGCTAACCATCTTACCGAGATTCACGGCTTTCTAGATTCGACAGTAACCGAATGAAGCACATTTTATACGAGATGTGTACAGTTTTTGATTAATCTTGTGTAGTTATTTTGCTCATTTTAAAACCCATTTTAAAACCAATAATTGGTATAACACAAGTTACAATATTCACTGGACCAAGTACATTTTATCAACAACAATTAGGTATACAATCACGCCTTGATGCATCATTCCTGAATATATCATGTTCTAAATTCTTTTATTTATATTTCCATACCCTATTCCAAAACAACCAATGTTAGATTTTATGTTTTTTTTACGTTTTTGGTTCTTTACGTCTTTACGTAATTTATGTTTGTCAAGTTATCCTGGTCCCTTGAAAGATGATACGTGGAGGTTTTTCTGTACAGAAAACAACAAGTGACATGGCGTTTCTTCAGTTTTGCATATTATCTCATAGGAAAATCTGCATCACAATCATAGCATGAAACTAATCCTGCATTATCAATTCAGTTATTAGGTTCCTAAAACAATCCAGAGCTATTGCACTGGTACTACTGTACCCACTACCTAGTATTCAATAATTTAATTGAAAATGCAATATTTGAATATTAATTGGAATATTTTAGCTATTCAAATTAAAAAAAAAAAGTTTATATTAGGACAGATTTGATGTACCAGTAGGTCTAATTAAAATATTTAGTGAAGTAACAAATAGAACAGTCAAATGAATGTGAACCTAGCATCTTTGAATATAAGAAAATTGAACATAATCTCTAGCTACATGGAACTCATTGGGCTCTGAATTATTCAAGGTCAGGTACTGCATTGAGTCCCAAGTAATATAACCAAATATTGATGCGTCAAATAAAAAAACAATATTTTATGATCTTTACTGCCTTGCTGCATACGGCTACAAATATGACACGTCTTTACAACTTCTCTTGACAAGTCACACAACACATACAGGAGTAAATGCCGCCTTTAGTAGCTCAGTTAACTATGGCACTGCTTAGAAAATGTAGTCACTATGAGGCGTGGGTTCAAGTCCCGCATAAGCCATGAACTTTTGTGAATGTTCCTGTATCATCCCTTCATCGTCTCATTTTCACCTGCTCATTCGTACCCCATATAACCCAGCTGTTGGTGGGGTTGTTAGGCTCAGGCATACCCCCATATAACCCAGCTGTTGGTGGGGTCGTTAGGCTCATTCGTACTCTTGTATAACCTAGCTGTTGGTAAGGTCATTGGGCTCATTTGTACCCCCGTATAACCCAGCTGTTGGTGGGGTTGTTAGGCTCATTCGTACCCCCGAATAACCCAGCTGATGGTAGGGTCGTTGAACCTACCAGCAATTCTTCTGAGCGTTGATCCGACGCTACTGAGTTTCTGTTCGACGTCTTTCTTGGCGCCGTCGAGCTGCATCAGCTGTTGATCGAGGGCTCGTACGCGGCCTTCCGTTCCACCGAGACGGGCCTTCAGCTCCTGGATCTGCTGCGTGGCGTCTGCCAGGCATACCTACACGACAGACACAAGTCACACTCATCAGCTGTTGATCCAGAGCCTTCCGTTCCACCGAGACGGGCCTTCAGCTCCTGGATCTGCTGCGTGGCGTCTGCCAGGCATACCTACACGACAGACACGAGTCACACTCATCAGCTGTTGATCCAGAGCCTTCCGTTCCACCGAGACGGGCCTTCAGCTCCTGGATCTGCTGCGTGGCGTCTGCCAGGCATACCTACACGACAGACGCAAGTCACACTCATCAGCTGTTGATCCAGAGCCTTCCGTTCCACCGAGACGGGCCTTCAGCTCCTGGATCTGCTGCGTGGCGTCTGCCAGGCATACCTACACGACAGACACAAGTCACACTCATCAGCTGTTGATCCAGGGCTCGTACGCGGCCTTCCGTTCCACCGAGACGGGCCTTCAGCTCCTGGATCTGCTGCGTGGCGTCTGCCAGGCATACCTACACGACAGACACAAGTCACACTCATCAGCTGTTGATCCAGGGCTCGTACGCGGCCTTCCGTTCCACCGAGACGGGCCTTCAGCTCCTGGATCTGCTGCGTGGCGTCTGCCAGGCATACCTACACGACAGACACAAGTCACACTCATCAGCTGTTGATCCAGAGCCTTCCGTTCCACCGAGACGGGCCTTCAGCTCCTGGATCTGCTGCGTGGCGTCTGCCAGGCATACCTACACGACAGACACAAGTCACACTCATCAGCTGTTGATCCAGAGCCTTCCGTTCCACCGAGACGGGCCTTCAGCTCCTGGATCTGCTGCGTGGCGTCTGCCAGGCATACCTACACGACAGACACAAGTCACACTCATCAGCTGTTGATCCAGAGCCTTCCGTTCCACCGAGACGGGCCTTCAGCTCCTGGATCTGCTGCGTGGCGTCTGCCAGGCATACCTACACGACAGACGCAAGTCACACTCATCAGCTGTTGATCCAGAGCCTTCCGTTCCACCGAGACGGGCCTTCAGCTCCTGGATCTGCTGCGTGGCGTCTGCCAGGCATACCTACACGACAGACACAAGTCACACTCATCAGCTGTTGATCCAGAGCCTTCCGTTCCACCGAGACGGGCCTTCAGCTCCTGGATCTGCTGCGTGGCGTCTGCCAGGCATACCTACACGACAGACACAAGTCACACTCATCAGCTGTTGATCCAGAGCCTTCCGTTCCACCGAGACGGGCCTTCAGCTCCTGGATCTGCTGCGTGGCGTCTGCCAGGCATACCTACACGACAGACACGAGTCACACTCATCAGCTGTTGATCCAGAGCCTTCCGTTCCACCGAGACGGGCCTTCAGCTCCTGGATCTGCTGCGTGGCGTCTGCCAGGCATACCTACACGACAGACGCAAGTCACACTCATCAGCTGTTGATCCAGAGCCTTCCGTTCCACCGAGACGGGCCTTCAGCTCCTGGATCTGCTGCGTGGCGTCTGCCAGGCATACCTACACGACAGACACAAGTCACACTCATCAGCTGTTGATCCAGAGCCTTCCGTTCCACCGAGACGGGCCTTCAGCTCCTGGATCTGCTGCGTGGCGTCTGCCAGGCATACCTACACGACAGACACGAGTCACACTCATCAGCTGTTGATCCAGAGCCTTCCGTTCCACCGAGACGGGCCTTCAGCTCCTGGATCTGCTGCGTGGCGTCTGCCAGGCATACCTACACGACAGACACGAGTCACACTCATCAGCTGTTGATCCAGAGCCTTCCGTTCCACCGAGACGGGCCTTCAGCTCCTGGATCTGCTGCGTGGCGTCTGCCAGGCATACCTACACGACAGACACAAGTTACACTCATCAGCTGTTGATCCAGAGCCTTCCGTTCCACCGAGACGGGCCTTCAGCTCCTGGATCTGCTGCGTGGCGTCTGCCAGGCATACCTACACGACAGACACAAGTCACACTCATCAGCTGTTGATCCAGAGCCTTCCGTTCCACCGAGACGGGCCTTCAGCTCCTGGATCTGCTGCGTGGCGTCTGCCAGGCATACCTACACGACAGACACAAGTCACACTCATCAGCTGTTGATCCAGAGCCTTCCGTTCCACCGAGACGGGCCTTCAGCTCCTGGATCTGCTGCGTGGCGTCTGCCAGGCATACCTACACGACAGACGCAAGTCACACTCATCAGCTGTTGATCCAGAGCCTTCCGTTCCACCGAGACGGGCCTTCAGCTCCTGGATCTGCTGCGTGGCGTCTGCCAGGCATACCTACACGACAGACACAAGTCACACTCATCAGCTGTTGATCCAGAGCCTTCCGTTCCACCGAGACGGGCCTTCAGCTCCTGGATCTGCTGCGTGGCGTCTGCCAGGCATACCTACACGACAGACACAAGTCACACTCATCAGCTGTTGATCCAGAGCCTTCCGTTCCACCGAGACGGGCCTTCAGCTCCTGGATCTGCTGCGTGGCGTCTGCCAGGCATACCTACACGACAGACACAAGTTACACTCATCAGCTGTTGATCCAGAGCCTTCCGTTCCACCGAGACGGGCCTTCAGCTCCTGGATCTGCTGCGTGGCGTCTGCCAGGCATACCTACACGACAGACACGAGTCACACTCATCAGCTGTTGATCCAGAGCCTTCCGTTCCACCGAGACGGGCCTTCAGCTCCTGGATCTGCTGCGTGGCGTCTGCCAGGCATACCTACACGACAGACACGAGTCACACTCATCAGCTGTTGATCCAGAGCCTTCCGTTCCACCGAGACGGGCCTTCAGCTCCTGGATCTGCTGCGTGGCGTCTGCCAGGCATACCTACACGACAGACGCAAGTCACACTCATCAGCTGTTGATCCAGAGCCTTCCGTTCCACCGAGACGGGCCTTCAGCTCCTGGATCTGCTGCGTGGCGTCTGCCAGGCATACCTACACGACAGACACAAGTCACACTCATCAGCTGTTGATCCAGAGCCTTCCGTTCCACCGAGACGGGCCTTCAGCTCCTGGATCTGCTGCGTGGCGTCTGCCAGGCATACCTACACGACGGACGCAAGTCATTCTCGATCAACAGTTGCCAACTGTACGCGAGACAGATTTAAATCTCAAACAAGGATGTTGGCCACTTGACAGCTAGGTTATGAAATCATTACCCTACCCTATCTTCCTGGCTGGGCTAATTTCCACTTATATCACACAGACTTGTGTTTAGATAGCCTTTTATAATATTGATAGCAGAAACAAATACAAATGGTTTTATTGTATTGATGTATTTTGTATTTATTTTGTATTTATTTATTCACAACTTGGGAAATACCAATTTACAGAGGCTAATATTTCCGGTGGTTGGATGCTGAACTAACTATGTAAGTATAACCTAAATAACCTAAGTATAAAAAAGATAATAGAAAATAGAAAATTGAGTTAGTAAAAAAAGGATGAGTGAAGAAAATTAAATTAAATTATACTGAGAGTGTTGAAAGTAAGACGTTAAGTTGTCCCATGGTTGAAATTGACTTCATCTGCTCTCGTGGAAGGCTGTTCCATTGACGTACGGCTCGACCCAAAATGGAGCAATTGATGTACTTGTTGATGTTGTACTTGATATGAGAAACAATATATTCATTGATATCATTGTTATTTAGCGTTCACAGGTTTGTCAATTTGACACATGTAAAGAGGCAAAGCTTAGAACAAGATCCTCAAATAACAGCGGACCGTAATACCGGTATATTAATGAAAACAAAAATGTACACGAATTTCTCAAGCTATCTCCCAGAAGTCGGCACAAGTGTGATGTCAATGCTGTCAAGATATTGTATGCAACGTATCAGAAAGTGTGAGAATATAGTAGGCCTACTCTCAATGAAATTGATGAAATATTAAAAATATATTATAAATATGTATATATCCACAACACATTTTTCATTGTTGCAAGTGTGTACTATAATTCTGTATATAGTTTTTATTTTTGCAGCTTGGTTCATATTTTGATATAAATCAAACACCTGACACCTATAATTAGCGATCAATTGCGCTCCCTCATCCACATATCCCCTGAATCTCCTTGAAATCACGTCAATATGGCCCCCTGCCCTTCACCCGCACCCGCAACATGTCTTCTGACTTGACACCTTGATCAATCTTGACCCGTCAGTACTGTTTGGGTCTGCTCCAGCCGTCAGCTTGTCAGTGGAACAGCCAATGAAATCGCTCGATCGCACAAATGAATCACGAGCGCAGATGAAATCGCTTCCAACTATGGGGGAACTTAACCTCTTACTCTCTACTCTCGTAGTCTAATCTAATGTTATTTTCTTAATCTTTTCTTATTACTATTTTAACAAAACTATTTTCTCTCATCATTTTTATACTTAGGTTAATTCATAAATATATATGTAAACCATTTAACCCTTGGAAATGATGGCCTGTTCAACAAGTATTTATCAAGTAGTTAATAGATAAACATTGAAATATTGAACTCACCTCCAGGTTGTGTTTCTGGTCCTCCAGCTTCCTCTCCCGTCCCCGGCTGTCTTCCAGGCGCACGAGCAGCTCCTGCTCCCGGCCGCGCCATCTCTCTTCCTCCTCGTCCCCTCGAGCCTGCAGCCGCCCCATCTCCTGGCGGGCCAACTCCAGGCTGCCGTCCAGCTCCACAATCTGGCGTGAGACAAACACACGCGTCAACACTCATTTACTCTATCGATGATTTTTTAAAGCATACATTTTAATATGCTTCTAGTAGTTATATTTTATTTGATATTTTTATATTATTTGACTATTCTTGACAACATTTACACAGTGTACGTTTGTACGGTAATCTATCAACTGTTAACAAATGACTGAAAAATAAATAAACAAATAAACAAACATTTAATCTACAACATGTTAAGTAAGAAATTCTCAATATATCTTTATTATTTATTATTCACTTTCACTGATTAACTCACCACCATGTTCATATTCTAACATATTTAATTTAGTTTGAATTTTATTTGACCTTGTTATGAATATTTTTGTTTCAATTATCGCATTACGCAATATTATTTCCCATTATATTTCAATAGATAATCCGCAGTCAAGCTCTTTGGGGCCTTGTGGATATCACGTGACATGATTTATTTGTATGTATGTTCGATGAATAATAATAATAATAATAATAAGACGTAGGTAGTTTCCGACTGACCTGTTTTTTGAGCTGATGCATCTCCTGCTGAGCGCGTTCCCTCTCCTCCGTCTCGCACGCCAGCCTGGCCTGGAGCTCCTTCTCTTCGTTCTGCAGCTGCGTGTTGGCAGCTTGGCAACGCTGCAACTCTTCTTGCACGCCTTGCTGCTGGTGAGACGTCTGCATTTGTGCACGCTCCATCTCGCGGACTAACAACAATTATTTAAAAATTTTAAAAGACATTTTAAAAATTTTTTATATTGGGTTTTATCGATGCACTGTAATGATTACCAAGATCTATTGGCGTCAGATGAATGATCGATGAGATGATGGGATGATGAGATGAAGGTTTTATGGGTAATGGGAAGGATAGTGGGAAGGAGGCGGTCGTGGCCTATATCGTGGGAACCATCCCGGCATTAGCCTAGACTACAGAGGGAAAACACAAAAAAACTCTGTAAAGATGGACGGTAGCAGGGATCGAACCAAGTCCGTTATGCCCACTGCCTCTCGGGGCACATGAAGCAAGTGCGTTAACCACTCAGCTACATGTGCCGATTATTGGACATTCTTGTGAATTGACGTCACAATTACATTCACGAGTTTAAGTGATAACTGTCATTGATTTGGTGAACTATTTAGTATTTTAAACCATTCTACATTCAAAATATAATCAATTACTAGTATGTCCAAATATTTTAATATAATAGTCGAGACCATGAGCGTGAGGGTACGCAGAGACAACCACGGCCGCACCTAAAGGAACTTTTAATCTCGTGCTTTTAAGCAACGGGCAACATGCGCTGACCAATCAGAGAGCGAGTTTCTCCCCGTCGCATGAACACTTGCAACATGCGCCAAGAGGTGAACTTTGTCCATCTTTTCTAGAGGCAACGTGTGGTGAGACTCACAATGCAACAGGAAGTTTTGTTTACTTGTCTGAACTGTCAGAACCAACTTGTCGGCTGCTATTCATAAACCAGTCTGCAGGAGATGTTATATCAGTTTTCGGCACTCTTATGTGGGTAATTGATGGTTCAACAGTATTAAGAAGCTTATACAGATTGATTGGTTACATATGGTGTAAGTTTAAATATTTTTCCGTGGTAAAATAACCACAATTTGAAGTCTAGCTATGACGTCGTCACGGCGCTCTACAGTAAACGTATTCGTGCGCTGAGCGCATGTTGCCAGTAGCACAGAGCATGTTGCACATAGGACAAAGCAGAAGAGTAAACGTACCTTCACGCACAGCAAGGAAAAGTACACTGAATATTTCATGCTAAAGTACATCTAACAATTGTTACAGAATAGCATTTCTTGCACCGAAGTAATTTTTGAAAACCTAAAATGAGTCAATGACTCTCAATTCCTTCACATTTTTAAAATTCTCTGCAGAACAAAATTATCAGCATTATCAGCTTTCCCATTATCAGTTCGTTATTGTTTACAATATCGACTTCATTTCTGTTGGGAGTGTAGTCATGAATATTAGGCGGAGAAATTATTTTAATTCATAGTACTTGAATGTAACATAAAAATAGAAAAATATACAAAAAAAAATATTCATAAAAATATATTTTTAGCTCACATTTTTTGTTTATGTTTCCACTGATAAAGTGAGCGTATGGGGATTATAATGGGGTACCACCTAACCACGTATATTCTGCACAAATGTCTAGCTTACTTAGAAAACGTATTATCCGAGTTAAGAAAGGGCCTTACCAATTCAACGTGCTGAACTCGCCCATGGTTGAGACGAATATTATGAATGATAAATTGAAGAAGGGAACAGGAACATTAGGAGAGAAGGAACGAAGGTAGAGAGGAATTGAAGAAAGGAACAGGAACATTAGGAGAGAAGGAACGAAGGTAGAGAGGAATTGAAGAAAGGAACAGGAACATTAGGAGAGAAGGAACGAAGGTAGAGAGGAATTGAAGAAAGGAACAGGAACATTAGGAGAGAAGGAACGAAGGTAGAGAGGAATTGAAGAAAGGAACAGGAACATTAGGAGAGAAGGAACGAAGGTAGAGAGGAATTGAAGAAAGGAACAGGAACATTAGGAGAGAAGGAACGAAGGTAGAGAGGAATTGAAGAAGGGAACAGGAACATTAGGAGAGAAGGAACGAAGGTAGAGAGGAATTGAAGAAGGGAACAGGAACATTAGGAGAGAAGGAACGAAGGTAGAGAGGAATTGAAGAAAGGAACAGGAACATTAGGAGAGAAGGAACGAAGGTAGAGAGGAATTGAAGAAGGGAACAGGAACATTAGGAGAGAAGGAACGAAGGTAGAGAGGAATTGAAGAAGGGAACAGGAACATTAGGAGAGAAGGAACGAAGGTAGAGAGGAATTGAAGAAGGGAACAGGAACATTAGGAGAGAAGGAACGAAGGTAGAGAGGAATTGGAGAAAGGAACAGGAACATTAGGAGAGAAGGAACGAAGGTAGAGAGGAATTGAAGAAGGGAACAGGAACATTAGGAGAGAAGGAACGAAGGTAGAGAGGAATTGAAGAAGGGAACAGGAACATTAGGAGAGAAGGAACGAAGGTAGAGAGGAATTGGAGAAAGGAACAGGAACATTAGGAGAGAAGGAACGAAGGTAGAGAGGAATTGAAGAAGGGAACAGGAACATTAGGAGAGAAGGAACGAAGGTAGAGAGGAATTGAAGAAGGGAACAGGAACATTAGGAGAGAAGGAACGAAGGTAGAGAGGAATTGAAGAAGGGAACAGGAACATTAGGAGAGAAGGAACGAAGGTAGAGAGGAATTGAAGAAGGGAACAGGAACATTAGGAGAGAAGGAACGAAGGTAGAGAGGAATTGAAGAAGGGAACAGGAACATTAGGAGAGAAGGAACGAAGGTAGAGAGGAATTGAAGAAGGGAACAGGAACATTAGGAGAGAAGGAACGAAGGTAGAGAGGAATTGAAGAAGGGAACAGGAACATTAGGAGAGAAGGAACGAAGGTAGAGAGGAATTGGAGAAGGGAACAGGAACATTAGGAGAGAAGGAACGAAGGTAGAGAGGAATTGAAGAAGGGAACAGGAACATTAGGAGAGAAGGAACGAAGGTAGAGAGGAATTGGAGAAGGGAACAGGAACATTAGGAGAGAAGGAACGAAGGTAGAGAGGAATTGAAGAAGGGAACAGGAACATTAGGAGAGAAGGAACGAAGGTAGAGAGGAATTGAAGAAGGGAACAGGAACATTAGGAGAGAAGGAACGAAGGTAGAGAGGAATTGAAGAAGGGAACAGGAACATTAGGAGAGAAGGAACGAAGGTAGAGAGGAATTGAAGAAGGGAACAGGAACATTAGGAGAGAAGGAACGAAGGTAGAGAGGAATTGAAGAAGGGAACAGGAACATTAGGAGAGAAGGAACGAAGGTAGAGAGGAATTGAAGAAGGGAACAGGAACATTAGGAGAGAAGGAACGAAGGTAGAGAGGAATTGAAGAAGGGAACAGGAACATTAGGAGAGAAGGAACGAAGGTAGAGAGGAATTGAAGAAGGGAACAGGAACATTAGGAGAGAAGGAACGAAGGTAGAGAGGAATTGAAGAAGGGAACAGGAACATTAGGAGAGAAGGAACGAAGGTAGAGAGGAATTGAAGAAGGGAACAGGAACATTAGGAGAGAAGGAACGAAGGTAGAGAGGAATTGAAGAAGGGAACAGGAACATTAGGAGAGAAGGAACGAAGGTAGAGAGGAATTGGAGAAGGGAACAGGAACATTAGGAGAGAAGGAACGAAGGTAGAGAGGAATTGAAGAAGGGAACAGGAACATTAGGAGAGAAGGAACGAAGGTAGAGAGGAATTGAAGAAGGGAACAGGAACATTAGGAGAGAAGGAACGAAGGTAGAGAGGAATTGAAGAAGGGAACAGGAACATTAGGAGAGAAGGAACGAAGGTAGAGAGGAATTGGAGAAGGGAACAGGAACATTAGGAGAGAAGGAACGAAGGTAGAGAGGAATTGGAGAAGGGAACAGGAACATTAGGAGAGAAGGAACGAAGGTAGAGAGGAATTGAAGAAGGGAACAGGAACATTAGGAGAGAAGGAACGAAGGTAGAGAGGAATTGAAGAAGGGAACAGGAACATTAGGAGAGAAGGAACGAAGGTAGAGAGGAATTGAAGAAGGGAACAGGAACATTAGGAGAGAAGGAACGAAGGTAGAGAGGAATTGAAGAAGGGAACAGGAACATTAGGAGAGAAGGAACGAAGGTAGAGAGGAATTGAAGAAGGGAACAGGAACATTAGGAGAGAAGGAACGAAGGTAGAGAGGAATTGAAGAAGGGAACAGGAACATTAGGAGAGAAGGAACGAAGGTAGAGAGGAATTGAAGAAGGGAACAGGAACATTAGGAGAGAAGGAACGAAGGTAGAGAGGAATTGAAGAAGGGAACAGGAACATTAGGAGAGAAGGAACGAAGGTAGAGAGGAATTGGAGAAGGGAACAGGAACATTAGGAGAGAAGGAACGAAGGTAGAGAGGAATTGGAGAAGGGAACAGGAACATTAGGAGAGAAGGAACGAAGGTAGAGAGGAATTGAAGAAGGGAACAGGAACATTAGGAGAGAAGGAACGAAGGTAGAGAGGAATTGAAGAAGGGAACAGGAACATTAGGAGAGAAGGAACGAAGGTAGAGAGGAATTGAAGAAGGGAACAGGAACATTAGGAGAGAAGGAACGAAGGTAGAGAGGAATTGGAGAAGGGAACAGGAACATTAGGAGAGAAGGAACGAAGGTAGAGAGGAATTGGAGAAGGGAACAGGAACATTAGGAGAGAAGGAACGAAGGTAGAGAGGAATTGAAGAAGGGAACAGGAACATTAGGAGAGAAGGAACGAAGGTAGAGAGGAATTGAAGAAGGGAACAGGAACATTAGGAGAGAAGGAACGAAGGTAGAGAGGAATTGAAGAAGGGAACAGGAACATTAGGAGAGAAGGAACGAAGGTAGAGAGGAATTGAAGAAGGGAACAGGAACATTAGGAGAGAAGGAACGAAGGTAGAGAGGAATTGAAGAAGGGAACAGGAACATTAGGAGAGAAGGAACGAAGGTAGAGAGGAATTGAAGAAGGGAACAGGAACATTAGGAGAGAAGGAACGAAGGTAGAGAGGAATTGAAGAAGGGAACAGGAACATTAGGAGAGAAGGAACGAAGGTAGAGAGGAATTGAAGAAGGGAACAGGAACATTAGGAGAGAAGGAACGAAGGTAGAGAGGAATTGAAGATTAAGAGAGTAAGTCTGAAAAATCCGATCCAAGACTCCCTCCCGACATGATAGTTGCTCATGTCCTTTTACTGTCTAGTATAATATTTACCGTGTGTTAATTGAGTTTGTACACTGTATTAAAATCAATTTATCCTCTGAGGTGGTGTGATCCCTTTTATGGTTCCTCGCCTAAATAATTCTATGTACTTTGTCATCATAAGTCTCAATTGGGGACCACTGCCTCAGTGTCACATTTTCGTCGCAATTGAAAAAAAAAATTGTTCAACTCAAGGTTGACTCCAATCTCCCTCTCTCATTTCTCTGTTATTGCCCTTGTACGAGTCACGGCCCTCATGATATCCTCTTTCGTAAATGGTTGGGTAGCAACAATTTGGTGACATTCTCTTTGGATAATTCAAAGTGATGCGTCGTTTCTTTCCGCCGGAAAGAAAGAAGTGAGTCAGAACTTGAAATGATAATAAAATGGTGCCGACTAATCAGCAAGAACGTTGAAACATGTAAATAGTATACAACTGGTAATGAAATAACTCACTTGAGATCGGGATGCTGTGCTACCCTGAACACTTCGAAGACGAGCCGCTACGTATATTTTTACCGTAAAGAACAAAAACTAGATCTATTTCTGTAGCGGTATTTTTTTCTGCATTGCTGAAAATTCGGGGTCAGATTTTCGCATTCTGTATTGCTAAAAGCTTGGTCTCAGATTTTAGCATTCTGTATTGCTAAAAGCTTGGTCTCAGATTTTCGTATTCCTTGATACCGTAAATGCATGTTCAGTTTTAAATGTAGGCCCATCTATTATTTGACATTCTGGGACATAAATTTCATACATCCGTATTTCAAAAACTGATGAACCATAATAACTTGTTTCTAGGCTAGTCCTATCGTAAGAGTACAAATCCCCGTTTAAACAAGAGACCTACAGGCCTACATAATATCAGGGTAAAAACTTTCAAATACGTGTCTACAAAAAGAGAATATTTGAAAATTGAAAAAATAGACCACGGGACAGGGACCCGAACCGAAATGAATAAAGGTTCCGGTTCCGGTTCTTAATTTTCTCAAATAACGGTTCCGGTTCTGGTTCCGGTTCTACGATTTAAAAGGTTCCGGTTCTGGTTCCGGTTCCATAGTGTGAATAAGGGTTCCGGTTCCGGTTACACTTGCTAAATGATTTCATTTTTTTTTTCCTTGCTTGTGGTGGTTCGTCTATTTTTGGTGGTTTTTGACACTTTGTTTTGTTTGTCCATCTGCCGGGGACAAATCTTTCCCCTCACACTGGGTTTCGACTTTCGAGGTTCCTCCTTTACACCTTCTCTTCTGACAAAATGTATACAGAAATGGTGAAACAGGAGAAATTCCCGAAATAGCGAAAACTCGACCAAACTGGCCACACGCTCTGATATCGGTTATGTTTGGTGCATTACTTAGAAGTTATACATCTACGAGGGCACCGCCAAAGAACGATTCTCAGAAGGCTGTGTTCCTTTATAGAGGCATACTCTCAAATTTCAATGTATTTTCCCTGAACAAAAACGTGGACACAAAATGAATCAACGGTCGTTTTTGGCACAATCCCGTGAAAAGGATTCATTTTTTAATGTCTGTAAAAAAAAATAACTAAAAAGTTTTAAACAAAATGAGTGAATAATGAGTCTGAATTAGGTATTGAGAACCTTTATGGAACCGAAAAGAACCCAAGATTTTTAGGGGTTCCGGTTCCGGTTCTTGAAAATCAATAATAAAGGTTCCGGTTCTGGTTCCGGTTCCCCAAAAATACGGGTTTTTTCGGGTTCCGGTTCCGGTTCCGGTTCGGGTCCCTGCCACGGGATACACATTCAACAATATATTACTTGGTTTACTACTTGCGCCAAAATTAAATGTGCTTTTTTAGTATACTTGAGTAGATTGAGTAATTTTGGTATTTTTTACTTCATAACTTCAATCAATGGCTCATGAATGCGTCACGACTCAAGCTTATAATCTATTTATGCTTGGATGAAATCTATATGTATCTAATGGTTTCAAACAAGAAAATCCTACGTATTACGTATATTTTGCAATTGTGTACAGTGCATCTACGCATCGTTCCCGGATCCATCGTTTTCCTGCTTGTATCATTCATTTTCTCTCACCCCTTTCCCATATAATCAATGTTACATTTTCCTGGATGGATGCTTTTCTTGCATGGATGATTTTATTTTCCTGGTCCCTTGAAAAATGATGGATAGAGGTTTCACTGTATGGGCAAGCCAATACACAATATCAATACTGAAATTCCAAGATTCGACACTATGATATGAAGTCTTGATAGTTAAGGAAAAATAGCAAGGAACTTGAGTTATTAAGTTGATAAATATGTTATTCTATGAATAATATATTTAGTTAACACCAATCCCGAAATGCATGAGTCTACCAAGTGCATCTACAAAGAATTAGCACAATTATCAACTAATTGACGAGTCACCCCCTAGACATAACAAATCATACCGTCCAATCACCAGAGCTGTTAGAACTGAGGTGAAATTCAAATATCCAATCGGGGTATCTCTAAATGACCTCAAGTGATAAAGATCCAAGTCCTACTGGCCTACTAGTGAAGCCACGCCCATTTTGAGTCGTCAATTAATAATTAAAAATGCACAATAGCTGATTGACGGAAGTATCAGTTTTTTGGTGATAACCTTTGGATCGTACGAGAGCAAAATTCTGATTTGGGAGGAAAACAGATAATTATGAATATCTAATATCCAACACGATGAGGAATGAAATGAATGACCTTGGATTCTAGCACTTTCACAAGTATTCCGATGGGAAATGTATTCTTTTAGCTATACATACCTGTGAAAATAACGTGATCTAAGTTGGACAGTTCTTACTATACAACCTCAAAGGTATTGTTCATTTATTTATTTATTCATTCAATTATTTGACTCTCTTCTGAGGAAATCGGAATATCTAGATGGCTAGATATCTTAAAAATATCTGTTTCACTCTAAAAGAGTTTTGATATCTCATACCGTTTAAAAAAATTGTCACCAAAATACTAATATTTCCCTTAAATTTACTCCTACCTGCTCTTAAATAATAATAAATCTAAGCCTATAATAAAAATGAAACTGATAAATTTGTATAAATAATAAAATATATTAAAGTGAATATAAAAAATAAATGATAACAAAAGTATGGTGCACATGAAGACGGACAGAAAGAAGAGTAACCGACAAGATATTACTGCACAATGATCCAGGTGAGCGCGTGAAACATCAACTGAAGGAGCAAAACCTCACCGAACGTCTGAAGCCGACTCCGTTCCGCGTCCAGACCCGTCTTCGTGTCTTCCAGCATCGCGATCTTCTGGAACGCCTCTTCCAGCGCTCTCCCCTGTTCCCTCTTATCCCCCTCGATCCTCTTCACGTACTCCCGCAGCTCCTTGTTCGACCCGTTGTACTTCTCCTTCTCGTAGTTCGAGTCGGTCAGCTGACGGCGGACGTCCGTAAGCTCTTTGCGCAGACTCTCGCTCGTGTTCTCGATCTCTTTGAGCTTGCGCGTCGTCTCTTGGTACTGGTTCTGCAGGACGTCGATGCGATCTTCCGCCAGATGCAGCTGCACTTTGTTCTCCTCGCACTCGACGATCGCGCCGTCGCGTTCTTTGCGTATCTCGTCGGTTTTGCACTCGAGACGGCAACGATCTTCTTCGGATTTCACCCGCGATTCTTCCAGGCGAGCCTACGCGACAGAGGAAATTATGTCAGATTCAGATAAATATATATTTTTTAATAACATCGAAACTTGATACAAAATCATTGGGTCGTTGAACAAACAATAATCATCATTATTATTCTTCATATAACCTTGGTTTACAGCTATCGTAACCATGGTTACCAACTTGAGCTACTTCCTGACGCAGATTCTCTCCGGAGTTGACTTCAGAGCCGAGTAGCAAGAGAGTGGATTATTGGATCTTTCAGTTTTACGTGATGATTGAATGATGCGTGATGAGTTCAAATTATATTGTAAATCAGACTGAACGTTGGTCACATAGTGCAATAAAGATGAAATTAATGAAGAAGTGAATTAATGAATTACTACTTCACTTTGACTGGTTTGAAGCAGTTTCACTACAATATATTCATGGGGAAAATCACTGCGATCATTTATATGTTATGTTGACACTGAAAATGTCACGCAGCGGATAGGTAATGTAATCGAATTAATCCCTAATGTCATGTTCTTTATGCAATCCCTCAATGTATGGCAGCCAGACAGTCCAAGTAGCGCTGGAAGATCGCGTCTCACCTTGACGCGCGCCAGCTCGTCGCGCAGCTGGTTGATGTTGCCGCGGTCCTGGTCGGCGCGCGTGGTGGCCTCCCTGCGCAGCCGGTCCAGCGCGCCCTGCTCCTCCTCAAGGTCACGACGCAACCCCTCCAGCTTGTCCGCCAGCGCCTGCTGGTCGTGGTGGGCTGGGCAAACACACACACGTCAAGCTCAGGTCAGTTGGTCTTGAGTACAGTTATTTTTAGGACAGTTGGTTCTTGGTACAGTTGAATTTTGAGACAGTTGATTCTTGGTACATTAATTTTTAGAACAGTTGGTTCTTGGTACAGTTAATTTTTAGGACAGTTGGTTCTTGGTATAGTTGATTTTTAGGACATTTGGTTCCTGGTACAGTCAATTTTTAGGACAGTTTGTTCCCAGTACGGTTAATTTTTAGGACAGTTGGTTCTTGGTACAGTTAATTTCAAGGACAGTTGGTTATTAGTACAGTTAATCTTAGGACAGTTGGTTCTTGGTACAGTCAATTTTTAGGACAGTTGGGTTTTAGTACAGTTGATTTTTAGGACAGTTGGTTCTTAGTAGTTGATTGTTAGAACAGTTAGTTCTTGGTACAGTCAATTTTCAGAACAGTTGGTTCTTGATACGGTTGATTTTAAGGACAGTTGATTCTTAGTACAGTCAATTTTTAGGACAATGGGTTCTGAGTAGTTGATTTTTATGACAGTTGGTTCTTAGAACAGTTAATTTTTAGGACAGTTGGTTCTTAGTACAGTTGGTTCTTAGAACAGTTAATTTTTAGGGACAGTTGGTTCTTAGTACAGTTGAGTTTTAGGACTGTTGGTTCTTGGCACAGTAAATTTTCAAGACAGTTGGTTCTTGGTACAGTTGAGTTTTAGGGCAGTTGGTTCTTGGTACAGTTGAGTTCAAGGACAGTTGGTTCTTAGTACAGTTAATTTTTAGGACAGTTGGTTCTTAGTACAGTTGAGTTTTAGGACAGTTGGTTTTTAGTACAGTTAATTTTTGGGACAGTTGGTTCTTGGTACAGTTGAGTTTTAGGACAGTTGGTTCTCAGTACAGTTAATTGTTAGGACAGTTGGTTTTTGGTACAGTTGAGTTTGAGGACAGTTGGTTCTTGGTACAGTTGAGTTTTAGGACAGTTGGTTCTAAGTACAGTTGAGTTTTAGGACAGTTGGTTCTTGGTACAGTTGAGTTTTAGGACAGTTGGTTCTTAGTACAGTTGAGTTTTAGGACAGTTGGTTCTTGGTACAGTTAATTTTTAGGACAGTTGGTTCTTAGTACAGTTGAGTTTAAGGACAGTAGGTTCTTAGTACAGTTAATTTTCAGGACAGTTGGTTCTTGGTACACTTAATTTTTAGGGACAGTTGGTTCTTAGTACAGTTGAGTTTTAGGACAGTTGATTCTTAAGTACAGTTGGTTCTCAGCACAGTTGGTACTTCCTTGACTGTACTTAATATCAACTGTTCTAAAAATCAACTGATCTAAAATCGACCGACTGTACTAAAATATGACTGACTTGAAATTTCTTGAGCAACCTGTACAGAGGTGAAAGTGGGGAATTTGGCTCCTCCCCCTCACAAATTGTTACCACCCATTGATTGTTTCATAGGTTTTCTAGTGATGGTTGAGGTTAGGTGGGTAAGGTTTGTGTCGAATAACATCTGTGAAGGGAGGAGCCAAGACTCCCCCTTCCAACTTCTGTACAGGTTGCTCAAGCTGTAGAAGTTTAGGCCAGTTGGTTTTCAGTAGAGTTGATTCTTAGTACAGTTGATTTTAGGACAGTCAAGTTTCAGAACAATTGGTGTCAAGTACAGCTGGTACCCTCTCGCTTAGTACCCTCTGGATAGCGGGAAGGAGACGGTTATGGCTTGTTGTTGAGGAAACATCCCATTACAGTATCGATCTGAACGACAGAGGGAAACCCTGAACCTTGAACCTTGAGTTGATCGAACTGTGATCTCCTGAATGACGGCTCAGTGTGCTAGTCACTGGACGAGCGACTCACCGAGAAGCAGCGACTGCTGTTTGTCGTTCTCCGCCCGCAGCAGCACCTCCTCGTGTTGCTGGCAGATGTTCTCGATGTGCTGCTCCAACGCATCGATCCGCTCTTTCAGCAGGCGTATCTCCTCCTCCTTCTCCCCCCCCAGCTGCTGCATCGTCGCCTGCAGCCGCTTCTCTAGCGACACGCGCACTTGCTCCTGCGACAACACCAGGCGTCACTCAAACATCCTCCCTCCTCCCTCCTCCCTAACATTCAACAGCAGCCATGTGGCTTACACAGGGAGAGACGGAGAGAGGAAAGGTTATACCGAGCGCGCAACAAATTCGCGCAACAGCGCATTGACGACTGTCTGCGCATCAAATCTGACGCCGATTGCGGGTTTGCCCCATGCTTCAACATTGAACGACCGGCAGTGCTTTACGGGAACTGTTTTTATAAAAAAATGTGACTCTTTGATGTCTTGAAAATGGAAAAAAAGTGCGGCTTAGATGCGTGTAAATACGGTAAATTCATTTCAATCTCACCTTTTCTTCGCTTATTTTCATAACGTTCTCGTCGTTATTCTTCTTGAGATTGGCTATGATCTGCTGATACTCGGCCTCCTGCGACCCGGCCTGGTGCGTCAGCGCGTTCTTCACGTCGTGCGCTCGCTTCTCGGCCGCGTCCAGATCCCTCGTGAGCCTCGCCACGTGACCCTTGAGTGCCTCCTGCTTGACCTGCAGCTCCTGGTGCGCCTTCTCCAGCTGTCCGCGCTTCACGTCCGTCGCCTCCAGGCTCGTCTGCGCGTCGAACAGCACGCCCTCCAGCGACTCCTTCTCGCTGCGTAGCGACGCCAGCTGCTCCTGGCAGCGCTGCAGTTCCTTCTCGCTCGTCTCTAGCAGCACCTGGCGCTCCTCCTTGTCCTTGACCAGGTCTTCAAGGTCGCGGTTGATCCGACCGTTGGTCTCGTTGGACTGCTCGAGGCGTTGACGGAGGCGCATCAGTTCCTCGTTGAGAGTTTCTTTCTTGCGGGCGAGCACTGACAGCTGATTGCTGAGGTCGCCGCGTTCGCGAGACATCTGACCGAGTTCGAGCTCCACCTTCGGGACACACGGTACGTCAAGTTGGTAACGTCAAGTTGGTAACGTTTACTGTACAGTGGAACCTCTGTCCATCGTTTTTCAAGGGATCACGAAAACAAAACGATCCATTCAGAAAAATTTAGCATTGATTATATGGGAGTGGGGTGAGAAAATATGAATGATACAAGTAGGAAAACGATAGATCCGGGAACGATGCATAGACTTGTCACTGTACTCTGAAACCTCTATGCATTGTTCCCGGATCTATCGTTTTCCAGCTTGTATCATTCCTTTTTCTCACCCCACTCCCATATAATCCGTGTTAACTTTTCCTGGATGGATGGTTTTATTTTCCTGGTCCCTTGAAAAACGATGGACATAGGTTTCACTGTATAGAGAGTCGGGTAGACACTAGTTATAGTGTTATAGATTTATGATACTAGGCGATAATGTTTGTTGTACAACCAATTTACAGTAATTTTTTAGTGAGTTGATTGTGAATAGTGCATCCATTTTTCTTCATAATTTATCACAATATAAATTATCGCCGTTTAAATAGGCTTGTACATTTGATATGCTGAGATGTAATACGGGACGACGATGACATCGGGATGAATGACGACAGAACTTACTTTCTCTTTCTCAATCTCCAGGAACTTGCATTTCTCCTGGAGTGAGACTTTCTCCGACTCTAGATCCAGGCGCGTCTGCTCGGCCTGGAGTAACTCCTTCCGGAGAGCGCCCAAGTCGTTGTGCTGGTCCGTGCACTGGCCCTGTAGGCCCGTCTTCTCCTCTTCCACCTGTACAACAACAATACAGAACAATCACACGTCAGAGTCGGTAGAAACAAACAATTTAATTCAATCTCGTAGACTTTAATCGAGGTTTTACGACATCTTCAGTGCTTACTGTTTCAACCAAACATGAATTCTACGACGAAGGCTAGATCGGTTAGAACCAGCAGCTTACCCTCTTGAGATCGTCCTGCAACTTGCGCTTGTCTTGCTCGAGACTTGCGCATATCGTCTCCATCTTGAGCAGGGCGTCCTGGCCGTCGGATCCTTCCAGCAGCACCCGCTCCAGCTCCAGCTCCATGTCGCCTGGAGGCACAACACGGACCAATCACAACACTAGTCCCACGATCTTCAACTGAACATATTCTCTTGGGCCCAGCTTCATCATATGATAGTTGGTGGATTAAGTAATTGATGAGCGTAGCGAAGTCTCCATCCCACTCTTATAGGGCTTTGTCTGTGGTTTTTTTTTTGTTGTTTTTTTTGTTTTGTTTGTAAGCACTCCACAGGTCGCAGGGGTTGACTGATCAACATGAAACTTTTTTTTGCACACCCAAACTTATCCAACTTAGAACTGTCTAGTTTTTGGGATGAATCGGTCGGACCGATTTTGAGAATCATCATCTCAAAGTTTCTAAAAACCCCATAAGATTTGGCTGGGCGGAAAATGTTGAAAAATAAAATCTCTCCAAATGGAATGAAATTCTCTCTAATTGTGTATACATGGATTTTACACATTATTACGATTTTTTAAGCAATTCTGATCAGTCGTTTTGAAGAAAAAAAATAAAATGACTGATAATATTCATAGAATATATCATAAAAATTGTGACAGAATTAAGTTGTGGAGACTCACTGCTTTCTAGATTCAAGAGTTGACCAACAATGAAGTATTTTTTATATCCGTCAAGGTGTGTAGAATACCAGAGTCAATGAAGTGGCAAGACTAGAACTACTTTAACGACTTTTATAGCTTATTCAGATATCAAGGTGTGTAGAATACCAGAGTCGATAAAGTAGCAAGGGTAGAACTACTTCAAGGACTTTTATAATTTATTCAGATATCTCGCTCATCTTACAACGCATATTTCGCGTTTGACTAGTAGTTAGCATTTCAACTTGTTATAACCCTTAGTTACATATGCTATTTTCGTACCTTAACTAATTTTCGTTGTATTCTTGTATTTTTGTATTTTCGTTTTCGTTGTAAAATTGTGATAAGGTTCATTATTCAGATTAATTTTATAGAAGCAAGTAATTTAATATACATGTCTGTTCACTATCTAATCATTGTTATATGTGTACTTATCCCACAGATAAACCCTTTTAGGGTTTTGTGGATTTATGTTCAGGGTCAATTTCTTATGTTATCCAATAAAGAGCCTTGAAAAAAAAAAAAGTTATTGGATTAGTACTTAACGAAGAGTCGTGAAACTAGGTCATAGAAAACATACATTCATTTGGGTGGTAATATATATATTGTTTTTACAAGAATGATAGTAGAATTATATTTACTTTATTATAGGGATGAAGTCAGAGCATCAACTATTTTGTTTTTTAGCAAGAGCTATTTCAAAAATGACATTTGACAGCGTTACTCAAATTTGAAATCAATTGAGCATCAAAAAGTATTTGAACAGACGTGAAGGTTCTGGGATGAAAATGATGTAAGGATAGGTATATTAGTCTGAGCTATTCACAACATATTCTTAGATGTGTATAAAACAGCACATTGACCTTTACATCTGAGCCTGTATTTCAATGTATGGTATGTAATATTAGTTACTTAGTTGAAATAGTCACCTTAATTGGTATCAAATGACTTTAAAATAGATTCCAAGTGAACGAGTTAAATTGATTGATTGACTGCATTGATCACCAACCTCGACTCTTCTCCATGTGACTAACTAGGTTCTCGCACTCCATCTTCTGCTGCTCGAGCATATCGCGCGACAAGTAGATCTTGTTGAGTTCCTCTCGCAACGTCAACAACTCCTCGCGTAACCGGCTGCACCTCTCCTCTTCGCCCCGCAGCGTCTTCTCCCTCCCCTCCCCGTCCTTGGTCACGCGGTCGATCTCGCCCTGCAGGAACATCTTCTCGTCCTCGCAGTGGTCTGACACTTTCTGAAGTTTTGCGTTCGCTTTCAGTAGTTTCTCGTGATCGACGTTGAGAGAATCGAGCATGGCGTTGATTTCCAGACGGTTCTTGTCGAGGGCGTTCTTCTCGCCGCGGACCGAGTCGAGCGACTTGCTGAGGGCGTCGCGTTCTTGCGTCAGCTGCGCGCACGTGGAGCGGGTTGCGTCCAGCTGGGAGGTCAGGTCGGCCAGCTTCGTCTCGAGGCTCTGTTGGTTCTCGTCAGAGTTGTCGCACTGTTTCTTGAACAACATCAGCTGTTCCTTGCTCGTCTGAAGTTTCACCTGTATCGGCATCCAAGAGTCTTTAGATGACAAGAATTAACTTTTATAAATCTTCAAATAAGTAATTTGTATTCCGTTTCCTTTTCAATTATTCTCTTTTAATTATTGTTATGGATACTTGTATTTTATCTATGATGTGAATATGTTACCTGACTTTTCTTATATTACTTGTTAATCAGAAAAGAATAGAAAAACTATCATAATTATTATTATTATTACTTATTAGGCCCTATTATAAATAACTTAACATTTTGTGTGGTTTCAAACAATCTTTTTATTAGGGTTTCTTTGTTATTTCTCATCCGATTGTTGAGAAAATCAGTGAAAATGTGTACGATGATGTTTCCACATGCAGTGAGAATTTTGAGGCTTTCCAAGTATTTTCCATCCGGGTTATTCTTGTGAGGATTTTCCAAATTTTCCGATTTTTTCCGGAAAATCCGTTCGATCAATTTTTCTGGAAAACAATTCCAACTTATTCTGAAGTGACATCAATATGTACAAAAAGTTTCAAGTTGATTGTTTTTTTTTCTGATCTGTATGCCGCGCACAAAATTATAAAAAAAAAAACTAACAAACATAAAAGTGAAGCCCAATTTTTTTCGGTATATGGAATAGAAGTGTTTGCTATGCTCATGTGAAAACACCCCTCCCCCCCACACTAGAACATAAAACAAACCCCCCACACTGGAACATAAAACACCCCCTCCTTCCCTACCTGTAGCTCGTGTATCTGTAGCTGGTACTTGTGCAGAGCGGCTTGCACAGCTGATATTGTGCTCTCGGCGAACGCATGCGACGTGGGAGTCCTGACGACGCCGCGTTTCGGTGACCTTGGGGGCAGCTGGCCGGGCTGCGACAGGTGCATGTGGGAGGAGTCCGCGTCTCGGCTCTCGGCGTCCTGGATGACGGCGTGCGCAATGTCGCGCAGGGCGTTCTGAAGCAGCTCCACTTCCTCCTGCATGCGCATCACCTGGCCAACCTCGTGCTCCGCCTCCCCGCACCGATCCTCCTGCAATCACAAGCGTTATAGCAACCATCCTCCTGCCATCACAAGCATTATAGCAACGTTCCTCCTGACATCACAAGCGTTATAGCAACCATCCTCCTGGCATCACAAGCATTATAGCAAAGTTCCTCCTGACATCACAAGCATAATAGCAACCATCCTCCTGGCATCACAAGCATAATAGCAACCATCCTCCTGCCATCACAAGCGTTATATCGACGTTCCTCCTGCCATCACAAGCGTTATATCAACGTTCCTCCTGCCATCACAAGCGTTATAGCAACGTTCCTCCTGCCATCACAAGCGTTATAGCAAAGTTCCTCCTGCCATCACAAGCATAATAGCAATGTTCCTCCTGCCATCACAAGCATAATAGCAATGTTCCTCCTGCCATCACAAGCAATATAGCAACGTTCCTCCTGCCATCACAAGCAATAAAGCAATGATCCTCCTGACATCACAAGCTTAATAGCAATGTTCCTCCTGCCATCACAAGCATTATATCAACGTTCCTCCTGCCATCACAAGCTTGATATCAATGTTCCTCCTGCCATCACAAGCATTATAGCAACCATCCTCCTGACATCACAAGCTTAATAGCAATGTTCCTCCTGCCATCACAAGCATAATAGCAATGTTCCTCCTGGCATCACAAGCTTAATAGCAATGTTCCTCCTGGCATCACAAGCTTAATAGCAATGTTCCTCCTGCCATCACAAGCATAATAGCAATGTTCCTCCTGACATCACAAGCTTAATAGCATCGTTCCTCCTGACATCACAAGCTTGATGGCAACGTTCCTCCTGGCATCACAAGCTTAATAGCAATGTTCCTCCTGGCATCACAAGCTTAATAGCAATGTTCCTCCTGGCATCACAAGCTTAATAGCAATGTTCCTCCTGCCATCACAAGCATAATAGCAATGTTCCTCCTGACATCACAAGCTTAATAGCATCGTTCCTCCTGACATCACAAGCTTGATGGCAACGTTCCTCCTGGCATCACAAGCTTAATAGCAATGAACCTCCTGCCATCACAAGCATGATGGCAACGTTCCTCCTGACATCACAAGCTTAATAGCAATGTTCCTCCTGCCATCACAAGCATAATAGCAATGTTCCTCCTGACATCACAAGCTTAATAGCATCGTTCCTCCTGACATCACAAGCTTAATAGCAACGTTCCTCCTGGCATCACAAGCTTAATAGCAATGAACCTCCTGCCATCACAAGCATGATGGCAACGTTCCTCCTGACATCACAAGCTTAATAGCAACGTTCCTCCTGACATCACAAGCTTAATAGCAATGTCCCTCCTGACATCACAAGCTTAATAGCAACGTTCCTCCTGACTTCACAAGCGTTATAGCAACGTTCCTCCTGCCATCACAAGTGTTATAGCAACATTCCTCCTGACATCACAAGCTTAATAGCAACCATCCTCCTGACATCACAAGCTTAATAGCAACGTTCCTCCTGACATCACAAACTTAATAGCAACGTTCCTCCTGACATCACAAGCTTAATAGCGACGTACCTCCTGCCATCACAAGCTTAATAGCAACGTTCCTCCTGACTTCACAAGCGTTATAGCAACGTTCCTCCTGCCATCACAAGTGTTATAGCAACATTCCTCCTGACATCACAAGCTTAATAGCAACGTTCCTCCTGACATCACAAGCTTAATAGCAACGTTCCTCCTGACATCACAAGCTTAATAGCGACGTTCCTCCTGACATCACAAGCTTAATAGCAAAGTTCCTCCTGACTTCACAAGCGTTATAGCAACGTTCCTCCTGCCATCACAAGTGTTATAGCAACATTCCTCCTGACATCACAAGCTTAATAGCAACCATCCTCCTGACATCACAAGCTTAATAGCAACGTTCCTCCTGACATCACAAGCTTAATAGCAACGTTCCTCCTGACATCACAAGCTTAATACCGACGTTCCTCCTGACATCACAAGCTTAATAGCAACGTTCCTCCTGACATCACAAGCTTAATAGCAACGTTCCTCCTGACATCACAAGCCTAATAGCAATGTCCCTCCTGACATCACAAGCTAAATAGCAACGTTCCTTCTGACATCACAAGCGTTATAGCAACGTTCCTCCTGCCATCACAAGCTTAAAAGCAATGTTCCTCCTGACATCACAAGCCTGATAGCAATGTTCCTCCTGACATCACAAGCCTAATAGCAACGTTCCTCCTGGCATCACAAGCTTAATAGCAATGAACCTCCTGCCATCACAAGCATGATGGCAACGTTCCTCCTGACATCACAAGCTTAATAGCAACGTTCCTCCTGACATCACAAGCTTAATAGCAACGTTCCTCCTGACATCACAAGCTTAATAGCAACGTTCCTCCTGGCATCACAAGCTTGATAGCAATGAACCTCCTGCCATCACAAGCATGATGGCAACGTTCCTCCTGACATCACAAGCTTAATGGCAACGTTCCTCCTGACATCACAAGCTTAATAGCAACGTTCCTCCTGACATCACAAGCTTAATAGCAATGAACCTCCTGCCATCACAAGCATGATGGCAACGTTCCTCCTGACATCACAAGCTTAATAGCAACGTTCCTCCTGACATCACAAGCTTAATAGCAATGTTCCTCCTGCCATCACAAGCTTAATAGCAATGTCCCTCCTGACATCACAAGCATAAAAGCAACGTTCCTCCTGACATCACAAGCTTAATAGCGACGTTCCTCCTGACATCACAAGCTTAATAGCAAAGTTCCTCCTGACTTCACAAGCGTTATAGCAACGTTCCTCCTGCCATCACAAGTGTTATAGCAACATTCCTCCTGACATCACAAGCTTAATAGCAACCATCCTCCTGACATCACAAGCTTAATAGCAACGTTCCTCCTGACATCACAAGCTTAATAGCAACGTTCCTCCTGACATCACAAGCTTGATAGCAATGTTCCTCCTGGCATCACAAGCTTAATAGCAATGTTCCTCCTGCCATCACAAGCATGATAGCAATGTTCCTCCTGACATCACAAGCTTAATAGCATCGTTCCTCCTGACATCACAAGCTTGATGGCAACGTTCCTCCTGGCATCACAAGCTTAATAGCAATGAACCTCCTGCCATCACAAGCATGATGGCAACGTTCCTCCTGACATCACAAGCTTAATAGCAATGTTCCTCCTGCCATCACAAGCATAATAGCAATGTTCCTCCTGACATCAGAAGCTTAATAGCATCGTTCCTCCTGACATCACAAGCTTAATAGCAACGTTCCTCCTGGCATCACAAGCTTAATAGCAATGTTCCTCCTGACATCACAAGCTTAATAGCAATGTTCCTCCTGCCATCACAAGCTTAATAGCAATGTTCCTCCTGACATCACAAGCTTAATAGCAATGTTCCTCCTGACATCACAAGCTTAATAGCAATGTTCCTCCTGACATCACAAGCTTAATAGCAATGTTCCTCCTGCCATCACAAGCATGATGGCAACGTTCCTCCTGACATCACAAGCTTAATAGCAACGTTCCTCCTGACATCACAAGCTTAATAGCAATGTCCCTCCTGACATCACAAGCTTAATAGCAACGTTCCTCCTGACTTCACAAGCTTAATAGCGACGTTCCTCCTGCCATCACAAGCTTAATAGCAACGTTCCTCCTGACTTCACAAGCGTTATAGCAACGTTCCTCCTGCCATCACAAGTGTTATAGCAACATTCCTCCTGACATCACAAGCTTAATAGCAACGTTCCTCCTGACATCACAAGCTTAATAGCAACGTTCCTCCTGACATCACAAGCTTAATAGCGACGTTCCTCCTGACATCACAAGCTTAATAGCAAAGTTCCTCCTGACTTCACAAGCGTTATCGCAACGTTCCTCCTGCCATCACAAGTGTTATAGCAACATTCCTCCTGACATCACAAGCTGAATAGCAACCATCCTCCTGACATCACAAGCTTAATAGCAACGTTCCTCCTGACATCACAAGCTTAATAGCAACGTTCCTCCTGACATCACAAGCTTAATACCGACGTTCCTCCTGACATCACAAGCTTAATAGCAACGTTCCTCCTGACATCACAAGCTTAATAGCAACGTTCCTCCTGACATCACAAGCCTAATAGCAATGTCCCTCCTGACATCACAAGCTAAATAGCAACGTTCCTCCTGACATCACAAGCGTTATAGCAACGTTCCTCCTGCCATCACAAGCTTAATAGCAATGTTCCTCCTGACATCACAAGCTTAATAGCAATGTTCCTCCTGACATCACAAGCCTGATAGCAATGTTCCTCCTGACATCACAAGCTTAATAGCAACGTTCCTCCTGACATCACAAGCCTGATAGCAATGTTCCTCCTGACATCACAAGCCTAATAGCAACGTTCCTCCTGGCATCACAAGCTTAATAGCAATGAACCTCCTGCCATCACAAGCATGATGGCAACGTTCCTCCTGACATCACAAGCTTAATAGCAACGTTCCTCCTGACATCACAAGCTTAATAGCAACGTTCCTCCTGACATCACAAGCTTAATAGCAATGAACCTCCTGCCATCACACGCATGATGGCAACGTTCCTCCTGACATCACAAGCTTAATAGCAACGTTCCTCCTGACATCACAAGCTTAATAGCAACGTTCCTCCTGGCATCACAAGCTTAATAGCAACGTTCCTCCTGACATCACAAGCTTAATAGCAACGTTCCTCCTGACATCACAAGCTTAATAGCAACGTTCCTCCTGACATCACAAGCTTAATAGCAATGAACCTCCTGCCATCACAAGCATGATGGCAACGTTCCTCCTGACATCACAAGCTTAATAGCAACGTTCCTCCTGACATCACAAGCTTAATAGCAATGTCCCTCCTGACATCACAAGCATAAAAGCAACGTTCCTCCTGACATCACAAGCTTAATAGCAACGTTCCTCCTGACATCACAAGTGTTATAGCAATGTCCCTCCTGACATCACAAGCCTAATAGCAACGTTCCTCCTGGCATCACAAGCTTAATAGCAATGTTCCTCCTGACATCACAAGCCTAATAGCAATGATCCTCCTGACATCACAAGCTTAATAGCAATGTTCCTCCTGACATCACAAGCTTAATAGCAATGTTCCTCCTGACATCACAAGCTTAATAGCAACGTTCCTCCTGACATCACAAGCTTAATAGCAATGTTCCTCCTGACATCACAAGCCTGATAGCAATGTTCCTCCTGACATCACAAGCTAAATAGCAACGTTCCTCCTGACTTCACAAGCGTTATAGCAACGTTCCTTCTGCCATCACAAGCCTAATAGCAATGTTCCTCCTGACATCACAAGCCTGATAGCAATGTTCCTCCTGACATCACAAGCTAAATAGCTAAGTTCCTCCTGCCATCACAAGCGTTATAGCAACGTTCCTCCTGACATCACAAGCTCAATAGCAACGTTCCTCCTGACATCACAAGCTTAATAGCAACGTTCCTCCTGACATCACAAGCTTGATAGCAACGTTCCTCCTGACATCACAAGCTTAATAGCAACGTTCCTCCTGACATCACAAGCTTAATAGCAACCATCCTCCTGACATCACAAGCTTAATAGCAACGTTCCTCCTGACATCATAAGCTTAATAGCAACGTTCCTCCTGACATCATAAGCTTAATAGCAACGTTCCTCCTGACATCACAAGCTTAATAGCAACGTTCCTCCTGACATCACAAGCTTAATAGCAACGTTCCTCCTGACGTCACAAGCTTAATAGCAACGTTCCTCCTGACATCACAAGCTTAATAGCAACGTTCCTCCTGACATCACAAGCTTAATAGCAACCATCCTCCTGACATCACAAGCTTAATAGCAACGTTCCTCCTGACATCATAAGCTTAATAGCAACGTTCCTCCTGACATCACAAGCTTAATAGCAATGTTCCTCCTGACATCACAAGCTTAATAGCAACGTTCCTCCTGACATCACAAGCTTAATAGCAACGTTCCTCCTGACGTCACAAGCTTAATAGCAACGTTCCTCCTGACATCACAAGCTTAATAGCAACGTTCCTCCTGACATCACAAGCTTAATAGCAACCATCCTCCTGACATCACAAGCTTAATAGCAACGTTCCTCCTGACATCACAAGCTTAATGGCAACGTACCTCCTGACATCACAAGTGTTATAGCAACGTTCCTCCTGACATAACAAGCTTAATAGCAATGTCCCTCCTGACATCACAAGCTTAATAGCAACGTTCCTCCTGACATCACAAGCTTAATAGCAACGTTCCTCCTGACATCACAAGCATAATAGCAACGTTCGTCCTGACATCACAAGTGTTATAGCAATGTCCCTCCTGACATCACAAGCTTAATAGCAACGTTCCTCCTGACATCACAAGCTTAATAGCAACTTTCCTCCTGCCATCACAAGCTTAATAGCAAAGTTCCTCCTGATATCACAAGCTTAATAGCAACGTTCCTCCTGACATCACAAGTATAATAGCAACGTTCCTCCTGACATCACAAGCTTAAAGGCAACGTTCCTCCTGACATCACAAGCTAAATAGCAACGTTCCTCCTGACATCACAAGCTTAATAGCAACGTTCCTCCTGCCATCACAAGCATAATAGCTTCGTTCCTCCTGACATCACAAGCGTTATAGCAACGTTCCTCCTGACATCACAAGCTTAATAGCGACGTTCCTCCTGACATCACAAGCTAAATAGCAACGTTCCTCCTGACATCACAAGCTAAATAGCAACGTTCCTCCTGACATCACAAGCTTAATAGCAACGTTCCTCCTGCCATCACAAGCATAATAGCAACGTTCCTCCTGACATCACAAGCGTTATAGCAACGTTCCTCCTGACATCACAAGCTTAATGGCAACGTTCCTCCTGACATCACAAGCTTAATAGCAATGTTCCTCCTGACATCACAAGTGTTATAGCAACGTTCCTCCTGACATCACAAGCGTTATAGCAACGTTCCTCCTGACATCACAAGCATAATAGCAACGTTCCTCCTGACATCACAAGCTTAATAGCAACGTTCCTCCTGACATCACAAGCTTAATAGCAATGTTCCTCCTGACATCACAAGTGTTATAGCAACGTTCCTCCTGACATCACAAGCTTAATAGCAACGTTCCCCCTGACATCACAAACTTAATAGCAACGTTCCTCCTGACATCACAAGCATAATAGCAATGTTCCTCCTGACATCACAAGCGTTATAGCAACATTCCTCCTGACATCACAAGCCTAATAGCAACGTTCCTCCTAACATCACAAGCTTAATAGCAACGTTCCTCCTGGCATCACAAGCATAATAGCAACGTTCCTCCTGACATCACAAGCTTAATGGCAACGTTCCTCCTGACATCACAAGCTTAATAGCAACGTTCCTCCTGACATCACAAGCTAAATAGCAACGTTCCTCCTGACATCACAAGCTAAATAGCAACGTTCCTCCTGACATCATAAGCTTAATAGCAACGTTCCTCCTGACATCACAAGCATAATAGCAACGTTCCTCCTGACATCACAAGCTTAATGGCAACGTTCCTCCTGACATCACAAGCTTAATAGCAACGTTCCTCCTGACATCACAAGCATAATAGCAACGTTCCTCCTGACATCACAAGCTTAATGGCAACGTACCCCCTGACATAACAAGTGTTATAGCAACGTTCCTCCTGACATAACAAGCTTAATAGCAATGTCCCTCCTGACATCACAAGCATAATAGCAACGTTCCTCCTGACATCACAAGCTTAATAGCAACGTTCCTCCTGACATCATAAGCTTAATAGCAACGTTCCTCCTGACATCACAAGCATAATAGCAACGTTCCTCCTGACATCACAAGCTTAATGGCAACGTACCTCCTGACATCACAAGTGTTATAGCAACGTTCCTCCTGACATAACAAGCTTAATAGCAATGTCCCTCCTGACATCACAAGCTTAATAGCAACGTTCCTCCTGACATCACAAGCTTAATAGCAACGTTCCTCCTGACATCACAAGCTTAATAGCAACGTTCCTCCTGACATCACAAGCATAATAGCAACGTTCCTCCTGACATCACAAGCTTAATAGCAACGTTCCTCCTGACATCACAAGTGTTATAGCAATGTCCCTCCTGACATCACAAGCTTAATAGCAACGTTCCTCCTGGCATCACCAGCTTAATAGCAACGTTCGTCCTGACATCACAAGTGTTATAGCAATGTCCCTCCTGACATCACAAGCTTAATAGCAACGTTCCTCCTGACATCACAAGCTTAATAGCAACGTTCCTCCTGACATCACAAGTGTTATAGCAATGTCCCTCCTGACATCACAAGCCTAATAGCAACGTTCCTCCTGGCATCACAAGCTTAATAGCAACGTTCGTCCTGACATCACAAGCTTAATAGCAATGTTCTCCTGACATCACAAGCTTAATAGCAACGTTCCTCCTGACATCACAAGCTTAATGATAACGTTCCTCCTGACATCACAAGCTTAATAGCAATGTTCCTCCTGACATCACAAGCTTAATAGCAACGCTCCTCCTGACATCACAAGCTCAATAGCAACGTTCCTCCTGACATCACAAGCCTAATAGCAACGTTCCTCCTGACATCACAAGCTTAATAGCAACGTTCCTCCTGACATCACAAGCTTAATAGCAACGTTCCTCCTGACATCACAAGCTTAATAGCAACGTTTCTCCTGACATCACAAGCTTCATAGCAACGTTCCTCCTGACATCACAAGCCTAATAGCAATGTTCCTCCTGACATCACAAGCTTAATAGCAATGTTCCTCCTGACATCACAAGCTTAATAGCAACGTTCCTCCTGACATCACAAGCTCAATAGCAACGTTCCTCCTGACATCACAAGCTTAATAGCAATGTTCCTCCCGACATCACAAGCTCAATAGCAATGTTCCTCCCGACATCACAAGCTCAATAGCAACGTTCCTCCTGACATCACAAGCTTAATAGCAATGTTCCTACTGACATCACAAGCTTAATAGCAACGTTCCTCCTGACATCACAAGCTCAATAGCAATGTTCCTCCCGACATCACAAGCTCAATAGCAACGTTCCTCCTGACATCACAAGCTTAATAGCAATGTTCCTCCCGACATCACAAGCTTAATAGCAATGTTCCTCCTGACATCACAAGCTTAATAGCAACGTTCCTCCTGACATCACAAGCTCAATAGCAACGTTCCTCCTGACATCACAAGCTTAATAGCGACGTTCCTCCTGACATCACAAGCTTAATAGCAACGTTTCTCCTGCCATCACAAGCTTAATAGCTTCGTTCCTCCTGACATCACAAGCCTAATAGCAACATTCCTCCTGCCATCACAAGCATAATAGCAATGTTCCTCCTGCCATCACAAGCATAATAGCAACGTTCCACCTGCCATCACAAGCATAATAGCAACGTTCCTCCTGCCATCACAAGCGTTATAGCTATACAGTATAGATATCTTTTATAAACCACCCGACAGCTAGGTTATGTGTGGAGATGTGATAATTTAGAATGAATGAAAAAGACTATCAAATCCAAATATTTCACAAGGATACATATTTTTGATATTCTTTGTTTTTCATGGCGTTTAGATTCATTTGACGTCATAACTTACTGGAGAAACTATCTGAGATTTAACTACTGTATTTAGTAAGATCGCCCTTGTGGTGCCCCGTCCAAATGATCATATCTTCCATCCATAGCCTTGATTGGGAAACAATAATTTTGTATCAAGTTTCGATGTTATAAATAAAAAAAAAAAAAATCAACATGTGGGAAGGAGCATATGGATGGGATAAAAAAATAAGAATCAGCAAGGTCAAAAACTAGTAACGAGAAACTTACTGAAGAGGTTCTACTGTATTCTATTTCACTATTTTCACTTTGAAAGTATTTTCCAGAGTATTCAGCTACATTTAGCTATTTCATGAAAATTTGCACGATTTTGAAAATGCTGAGTTGGATCGTGTGAAATATTATTTTTGAGAAGTGTTTTCAAATATAAGATTGACTGGAGAAACCAAATGCAGAGTTGAAAAGAATTGTCATCTCTTTCCACGAATACCAATCAGAAACGAGTGGAATTCGGACAACTTCATGCGTCAGACTGAAAAGTCTGAGAGAATGTGTAATATTTGATGATAATCCCGTAGTTGCTGATCTTGATCTAGAGCAGGGCTTTCCAACTAGATACGTCGTAGGGCCATTTTTCCATGAAAAAAGTTGAGGTGGGCCACACGTTCGATTGTCCAATGATATTATTCATTTCTCACTTGTTTCCAATATTGTCCCGGTACGTAAGTTTGCAAAGAACATATTTTCAATACACGCATATTCAAGCTTTTTACGATGCAACGTTTTTTCTAAATCCAAATTTAATTATTTAAATTAAATTGCACTTTTCATCCTCACGTCTCCATTCACGTCCATATAACTGACATGACGCTTGCGGGAAAGCTCATGAGGGTGTCAAATGGGTGCGCTTGTTATCACAAGCCAAACGGTAGTACAGAATACAAATATTTTGTCGGGAATCATCAACTATCATCAACTAAGTAGAAATGTTTTTGAAGGGGATGAAATCAGGTTAAAGTTATTCCGTCAGAGGGTTAAGGAGATGGTGGGATAGGGGTACTTAGGGAACTTGCCACCGCGCATTTATGTGCATTTGCAAGAGTTAAATAATAATAATAATAACTATGATGCCAGTTTAAACGCCGCCCCTACCGTTTGGCTTGTGACAACAGTTCAATCCTTGTCAAATATATTCTCAATTTGACTACACAGAATGTTATCATAAATTGCAGTGATTTCATGTTGGTTCATAAGATCCTGCTGCGGGCCGCCAGTTAGGAAGCCCTGATCTCAAGTTGGCAGCTCCTGTTTTTAGTACTGGTTTACGCTACAAAATGCTATGACGCACATAAATATAGGCTACCAGACCTGATAATAAATGTCAGCCTATATTCCTACAACTCTAGTTATGAGATCAACACTCTACCTCCCAGGCCGAGTATTTTACAGTTATTTCGCACAGATATTTGTGTTTATATGGTCTTATAAACATTTATAACAGGAACAAATGGTTTAATTGTATTTATATAATTAAAAAGCGTACTGTTGGACTAGTACGGTACGTGTCATCAAAAATAAAAATAAATATCACTAGACAATATTTCAACAGCATACTCGGCTGTCTTGCTCAGGTCAACTGCCGACAGTTGACAAGCCTGAGACAGCCGAGTGAGCTGTTGAAATATTGTCTAGTGATATTTATTTTTGATGATAAGTACCGTGCTACTCCAACAGTACGCTTTTTAACGATATCTTCACGGTACATTATTCTTCTTCGCTTCAACTATTGATATAATGTTGTACTCGATGTGTGAGACAACAGGTTTACCAATATTGCTATGTCCACACGGAAGGCAAATGATCTGCTAGGAGTATAATGTGCGTTGGCAATCATTTGAAAGCACGTCCACACGGTACAATTACAGCCTAGCCGACATCTAGCGGTAAAAATAAATACGAGCTTGACATTTCACTTTGTTGTCAGAGATATAACCTACAAAAATATGTATTTGAATAAAGTGTATTATTATATCATCTATTGTTATTAGTGATTCTTTAAATATAACCTATATTCTGCGTATTCTTCTAATTTTCCCTCCACCTTTGTCACAGCTAGCTATAAAATGGAACGGGAACGAGAATTTTTCGATGTTCGTCCTTGATTCGGTGGGCTGTGAAAGATTATTGTGGGTCTTCGAGGCAAATGATACGAGTTTGGCAACGTTCAGACGCTACAATCGTTTGTGCCTAGGATCATTGGGGGAGATAATTGGAGCGTGTGGCCGTAGCATATCACTGTTACTATTACTCAGAGAGGTTCTTACTGAACACTCATTAGTCATTTTATACACTGATGACTTTTCAAAGCACACATTTGAGTAAGCTTGTACAGTACAAACTATTTTAGTTGTATTTTAGTAGTACTTATATATTTCATAGCATGTAATTACTATTTAGTTCACCTTGACAACGTTTACACATTGTATTTCATGAAATGTAATACAGTGAAACCTCTATGCATCATTCCTGGATCCATCGTTATCCTGCTTGTGTCATTCATTTTTTATAGCCCCACTCCCATATAATCAATGTTAGATTTTCCTGGATGGATGGTTTTATTTTCCTGGTCCCTTGAAAAACGATGGATAGAGGTTTGACTGTAAATGTTACCAAATGGCAGATAAAATAAATAAACTATTGAATGAACAAATAAAGTGAGGTCTTACAAGGACTTGCACCTGCTGCAACAGCTGCTGTATCCTGTCCTCCTTGAGCTGCGCCTCGCTCAAGGTCGCCTGGTGCTGCAGCCTGATGGCGATCACCTGCGACTTCAGCTCGGCCGTCTCCTGCTCCCGCAGCGCCTGCAGCTTGGCTCCCGATTGGCTGGACAGCTGGGCCGTGCTCGCGGCGCCGCTGCATGCCGTCGACATCTCGCGGGTCGCAGTCGTGATCTCCGAGCTGATCTTCGACAGGTCGCGCTCGGTGGCCGACTGCATCTCGCCAAACAGTCTGCGACACGGGATCAATCATTCGCAATACAGTTACGCAATCAATAATCAACCGACAATAGGTGTGAATAATGATATAATAATGATACAGTATAATGAAATAATACCAAACTGTTCAAATAAATAGACCAACTATACAATAATATAGTACATAACAAATACTTGCAAATGTACGAAATAACTCACCTTTTAACCTGCACCACATCACGCCAGAGATTCAACAGTCGATTATGTTCCGACGTGTAATAATCGTTGAACACCTGCTCCTCCTCCTTCCACTCGTCCTCCTTGATGATCATCTCCTCTCGCAGCTGCTCCCAGTCGTTGGTCAGTCGTTGAAGGTCGTTGGTGAGCGCGTCGTTGGTCTGGTGCGACTCCTCCAGCTGGTCACGCAGCGCGACGTTCAGTTCCATGAGCTTGTCGCACTTACGGCGTTCGTCTTCCAGCCGACGCAGGGCCGTCTCCAGGTCTGCGATCCGGTCGTCCCGGAGAGAAGCGTCCAGGGACGACGGGCCGGAGGGGAGGGAGCGGACGGGAGCGCGGGACATCGGCATCGTGTCCACCATCTTGCCTTCGAGGTCGTTGCATCGCTGCTTGTACTGTAGAACCTGTTGATGGGATTTGTTGGGGTTAGAAATGGGAAAATGGAGCTAATGCGTTGTTGAATGAGCGATGTAGGAATATTTATATGACATGGAATGGAGAGCTATATGAGCACCTTGAGCTCGAAACAATAATGCCACGGCCTTCCTATTTTATTTATCACACATTTAATAGTTCCATGAAAATTTAATTGCTTATAGTAGCTGTTGCTTATATTCTCAACGTTTTTTTTTCAAATAGCTTTGATTGATATGAAAAATATGTGTACCGTACATATATATATATATTTTTTTATCATAACCATGATATCGCAACTTGATTTATGTGAAACCTTGGAATAATATGTATCATTATTAGGTCTATTTCAGAATGAAGTGGAAATTTGAATTCATTCGGAGGATATATTTTTTCCAAATTTCCCCCTAGATCTGGGTAGGCCCTAGGCCTATTTGTTATGTTTTTTTTTTAACTTGTTAATGGGTTCCCAATTGATGGGTCATGACGGCACATTTAAAATGTGATGATAGCACTAACAATAACGGTCATAATAACGTTCATCACAAATAAAGATAGATTTCGTACCGTACTCTTATTTTTTTACGACAGCCCACACACAAGACTTTGTCTTACGCGGGTTTCGTGACTCTTATATACAAATTTTGAATTCCATTTGGAACATTTGAAATATTTGAAATATAGTAAAAAAAATTAAAATGGAAACATTGTCGGAGTAGGCCTACACTTGATTTTTTTCTTTCTTATTGTTGTGATTTTCATCAATTTGCGTGATTTTTTTTTTGATTCGAGTGTTTTTTTTTCAATTCTCGTGATTTTTTTTATAGGGCCTGTGTGATTTTTCTGATTCCCGTGACTTTTGATTCGCATGATTCTTGCTTGATTTGGGTGATTTTTTTTAGATTCGCTTGATTCTTGTTTGATTCCCGTGATTTTTTTTTTATTCACTCTATTTTTTTTTTATTCGCGTGATTTTTTTCAATTTTTTTTTCAAATGTAGGGCCTACACCCGATGTTTTTAGTTGTTCACCCCTCGGCCCAGAGTCTACCGCTCACCTTGGCCTGTAGTCGGCTGACCAACGCGGCCTGGTGCTGCTGCGCCTGCCTGTACGTGTCGAGACGTCGCTTGTAGCTCGACGCCTCGTCGTCTAGTCTACGACGCAGGTCCTGGTTCTGCCTGACAATCTCGTCCGGCGAGCTGTCGTCGAAACTGCTGCCGCTCGGAGCCGGCCGCTCCATTCTCGCTCTCGGCTGGCAACACAACCGTCAACAACTCAAACAACTCACATAGACTAATATAAAACTTACATCAAATAACTAAACAACAAGACTTGGGTCATTGTTGCACGATAAATTTGCTTTTCTAAATGACAGTTCATCTTTTATTCGTTGACAATCTAAATTTTTAAATATATTCTGTCGGCCATTTTGAAATTTTGCTCACACTTGAGCCTTTGTTGCACGATGAATTCGATTTTCTAAATGACAGTTCAATCTTTAATTCGTTGACATTCTGAATTTTTAAATAAATTCTGTCGGCCACTATGAAATTCTGCTCACACACTTAAGTCTTTGACGTACGACGAATTTGATTTTTCAAATGACAGTTCCATTCTAAATTTTTAAACAAATTCTGTCGGCCATTTTGAAATTTTGCTCACACCTGAGTCGTTGTTGCACGATGAATTCGATTTTCTAAATGACAGTTCAATCTTTAATTCGTTGACATTCTAAATTTTTAAATAAATTCTGTCGGCCATTTTGAAATTTCTCTCACAATCGAGTCTTTGTTGCACGATGAATCTAATTATTTAAATTACAGTTTATTTTCTGCACATTCTAAATTTGAAATGAATTCTATCAGCCATTTTGCAATTCCACTCACACTCGAGTCTTTGTTGCACTTACAGTACCTTTTACCAACCTTATTACGTAGGCCTATTACATGGAATTCCTTACTACCGAATACCGTATTTCATGATGTCACCTGGTCTGGACTATCTCTTGGAAGTTATTGTTTGTATTCTTTTTCTGAGGATGTTTATTACAAGAATGGGATTTTACAAATATGATAATCATACTTTTTCAACAATACATAATTGAAACTAATTGTTGACAATATTACAGTTCTAAGAACGAATTTGATTAACCTTTGAGCAGGTTTCCAGGTTGTCCAAAACTGATAGTGGATTAGACGATAAATACAGATAAACTTGTTATTACTTAGGTCTATCTATCCTGGGTTCATTTTATTCCATTCCATTTTGAAATCATGTTATTCGTATGTTATGACATAAATTACAAATAATAGAACAAAAAACAATTGAATTAAAATAGTTTGAATGAATTAATCGATGTAGGAATTGGCCATCAGGCTAAATTTGACAGAATAAAGTCGGTAATGATCAATTTTAATGATGAAGTAGGCATATTAAAAATAAAACAATGAACCCGTGTGAGAGTAAAACTTGTGCGAGAAATACCAACATAACATACTAACTTGCCGAAATAGTGAATGAATAAGAATAAATAAATGTACATAAAAAATTCAAAAAGAATAATAGCATGATACAAATCTATTACTTCACATCAATATTACATACATGCCATTTTCATACTTTAGTTAATAGTTAGCTAATTAATACTCATACAATATGCTATCATAATAATTTTTGTTCAATCCCACCAGAGCTTGAGAGTAAAACTTGAAATTGAATTCTGAATAACTTCTTCAAGCATCATAACAATTGAAGTGTCGATATGGAATATGAATGCTAACCTCTGGTTTTGTTTTCGCTTTAGCTGCTTTAAGATATGACGCCGGGGTTCTCCTCCTCTCCATCGGCCCCTCCGTCAGATACGGAGACTCGTTGGCTGACACCTGCAATCACAAACACACACACATTCTAGAGCCTTATAATGATAATACTGAGATGTGTGGCCGAGTGGTTAGTACACTGAACCGTCATTCAGGAGACCGGGGCTCGATTCCCGCTATGGTCGACATCCTGACGGGAGTGCATCGTGGTTTCCCTCTGTCGTTCAGGGCAATGATGGAATGTTTACTGGAACATGTGGAACATACTGGAACATGTCCAGTATTTGTGTATTTCCATTGTTGATTCAGCACAGAAACCTAGCGGGCTGAAAATAGATCAGATTTGTGCGCTCCAAGAGACCGTGACTATGTTATTATCTCGTATTGTCGTAGTATTTAGCTCGTTACGCAATCGAAGTCCTTAGACTTTTGGAGCTAGCTGAGCCTGGGGACGTTATTTCAGGTGGCTGTCGCGGTACGGGTTCATACAGTACACTGCTAGAAGAAATATTCCTCTTGAAGTTGATTGTAAAGTTTTCCAGCAAGTAATCATTAACAGAGTATAGTAACAATTCTCTGTAAGGAAATGTTTCAATCTACTTTTAAAAATAGAACGATTTATTGATCTCAGATAAGTCAGCAAGAGTGATTAAATAATTGAGAGCCGGCATATATAAGACAATTGCCTGACTGAAGTTGAAGTCAGTGCTCGTGTAAATGGGAATTAATTCCATTTCTTGTGCAATAGTTGCGAATTGAGAAGTTTTAAACTTGTCTGGTATATATGTATATATATATATATATATATATATATATATATATATATATATATATATATATATATATATATATATATATATATATATATATATATATATATATATATATATATATATATATATATATATATATATATATATATATATATATATATATATATATATATATATATATATATATATATATATATATATATATAAATTGAACTATTCAAACTACCTAATATATTTCAATCTGTTTGGTTTGAACACGGCATTACCGGCGGTCATCAGAATCTTATTATATTCCACCTCTCATATCCTCTTTCTTCTCTTCTCTTTTTCTTTCGTTCTCTCTTGTCTCCTAATCTCTTATCTCATTAACTCATCCTCTTCCTTCTCTTACTTTTTCATCTCATCCTCTTCTTTTATTTCTCTTGTCTTATACATCTCTCTCCTCTGTGTTTTCTTATCATCTCTTTTCTCATTATCTCTCTTATATCCTCTGTCTACTCTTATTTCTCTTCTCTTATCTCTCTTCTCTTCTTTCTTCTCTGTTCTCTTCTCTTGTCTCTCTTATCTCTCTTCTCTTATCTCTTTTCTCTTATTTCTCTTATCTCTTATCTCTCTTCTCTTGTCTCTCTTCTCTGTCTTCTCTCTTCTCTTATTTCTCTTATCTCTTATCTCTCTTCTCTTGTCTCTCTTATCCTCTGTGACTCCTGGTGGTGCTCACGCACGATGCGTCAGAAGAGACGATGCGTGAGGCGACTGATCGCACGCACGCAAGCAAGCAGACATGCTGCTATTCGCACGGCTCAACGCGCCCCAACACTCGAGGAACCACTAATTCCTTACGTCACGCAGCCGCCCTCGGTGGCTCAGTCAGCTGAGGCACTGCTTCACCGTCGGGCGTGGGTTCGAGTCCTGCATAAGGCATGGGTTGGTTGTTGTAAACGTCCTTTCACTTATCATCACTTCATAGTTTCATGATCACCTGCTCATTCGTACCCCCGTATAACCTAGCTGTTGGTGGGGTCGTTAAGCAGACAATAATCATCATCATCATACGTCACGCTTTTTTATCCACTATTTCAATCACATTATTATATCGCTCACATGGAGTCGATCTAGCGAGATAACAGTTGTTTCGGTGATAACTTTGGAAAGATATGAAATATCAACATTTCAATACTGGGGAACCAAAGATAACTGTGGTCTATTGGCTGATACTGGGATGGTTCCTACAATATAGGCCACAACCGCTTCACTATTCTTCCCATTACTTCATCTCATCATCCCATCATCTCATAATTCATTCATCGACGCCAATGGATCTCAGTTATCATTACAGTGCGTCGATAACACAACATACATGCAAATAAATAAACCGCTAAGAGCGAGATTCACGAGCTCTTAGTTGAGCAATAATCATCAAACTATTAGTTAAGGTATGAAAATATACGTAACTAACGGTGGTAACAAGTCAACCCGCTAACTATCGCTTAATCCAGTAACTATCAGTTTGTAAGATCGGACGTTAGAGCGTATAAAATCTCACCAATAGCTTTATTCTCCTGTGTGTGGTTTGTGTGGTAAATGTGGGGTCCATCTTCACTATATTACTCTACATGTCTGATTCGTGGCTGGTGGAGCCGTCACGTGCGTTACCCACCCCCACCCACCCCCGCCCACCCCCGCCCCCGCCCCTCGACAAGCCAATCATAAACCATTTAAAGACCCTGCGATAAGAGATAACCGAGGAAGCCCCATAGATAGCAGAGAGAGAGAGAGAGAGAGAGAGAGAGAGAGAGAGAGAGAGAGAGGGAGAGAGAGAGAGAGAGAGAGAGAGAGAGAGAGAGAGAGAGGGGGGGAGAGAGTGAGAGAAAGAGAGAGAGAGAGAGAGAGAGAGAGAGAGAGAGAGAGAGAGGGAGAGAGGGACTCGTACCAGGACGAAGGAGGTGTGGCTGATAGAGAGAGAGAGAGAGAGAGAGAGAGAGAGAGAGAGAGAGAGAGAGAGAGAGAGAGAGAGAGAGAGAGAGAGAGAGAGAGAGAGAGAGAGAGAGAGAGAGAGAGAGAGAGAGAGAGAGAGAGAGAGAGAGAAGACAGGATGAGGATAATGACGAGGAGTCGATGGCGGACTGTGATTTGCCATGTTATGTCCATGCGACCAACATAACAGACACAAATATCCCCGCAGATTTACCATGTGGAGTTGAGCTATCTGTGGCGTTATGATCTTTCAGGACGAGGTTTACGATGAGAGACGCAACTACGTCTCTCAAAACCGTCAAATACTTCAAGTTGCAGTGTAGTTTATCGAAGTTTTCATAGTTATTCAGTTGGTAGACGAACGTCTTCTTTAGTGAACAGAAGTATAATATATTTGTCAGGTTAATTCGTATCTACTTCAGAAAATGAAGTTGAAGCAATTCCAGAAATAGATGGAAATTGTTATATTTTATTTATTGTAGATTATTTATTAACCATAAGGATTGATACACGCAACTTAGATAATACAAGATGGAAATGAGACTATATGTATAGATACGGATATAGAGTAGAGAGATTTATTATATTTATATTGGGTCTAACGACGTACTATACTGATGACCACGATCTATTGGTGTCGGTGAATGATGAATGAGATGATGGGATGATGAGATGAAAGGTTATTTTATTAGGTGTTTTGGATAGTGGGAAGGAGTCGGTCGTGGCCTGTTGTTAAGGAACCATCCCAGTATCAACCTGAACGACAGAGGGAAACCACGATGCTGTCAGGATGGTCGACAATGTCGGGAATCGAACCCCGGTCTCCTTGTCATGAAATCTTCCTGAAATCCCTTGAAATCTTCTTGAAATCCCTTGAAATATTCTTGAAATTCCGTGAAATTTCCCTAAAATCCCTTAAGACTCTTAATCAAGTGTACACCAAATTTAAAGGTTGCTTACCCCTCGCGAATTGCATATTAAATTGTGATTTCATTCTTTTGGGAAATATTTCATTTTTCAAATTTCTCGCCCAGCCATATCTTATAATCTTTTCAGAAACTTCGAGATGATATTTCTCAGAAGTGGTCCAACCGATATAAATCCAAAACTACACAGTTCTACGTTGGATGAGTGTACGTGCACAGAAAAAGTTCCATGTCGATCAGTGCTTGAAAATAAATAATAATAAATAACTCACACAGACAAAGTTCCATAAGAGTAAGATGGAGGTCTCGGCTAGCGCTCATCTGATCAGTCGAGATCTATAGACCATGTTTTGAGGTAATTCAACTCGATGTAGCTCACAATATCAACTAATCACAGCTGGTGATATAATAAACTACCTGCCCATATAACTAGCCTCACCAAACTCTCATCTTTCAAATACAACCTGAAATCTTTCCTACTCCAGAACCCCTTCTATGACCTCAACGAATTACTTACTTCAAAATCACATTAGATATATAAATACTTTATTAGTGTGAAATAAAGTCTCTGCCTTACAAAAGGTTGCTCATTAGACACAGAATAATATAAAAAGTGGAAATAACATATCAATAAATAGAGCAAAATGACAATACAAAAGTGTTTGATGAAAAAATTCAATAATAATATTGGGCCATTGTCTGGAAAATTGATTTCTTATTAATTACTTTATTAAGTAATTGATTACTTATTTAGAATAAGGAGAGGGAAAAAGATGAAATATTAAAAAAAAGAGAGGAAGAAAATATTCGAAAAAGTTATTTGAAGAAAAAAAAAATGCATATGATATAAAAAAGCATATCATTGCACCATTACATATATATATATATATATATATATATATATATATATATATATATATATATATATATATATATATATATATATATATATATATATACATATATATATATATATATACATATATATATATATATATATATATATATATATATATATATATATATATATATATATATATATATATATATATATATATCATTCTGTCTTTTTTAATCATATCCTTCTCTCTAATCATTTTTATATCTAGTTGTAAGTTTTTATATTTCTATATTTGTACAATGTGCGACTCTTTGGATTAAATAAATAAATGTATATTTTACGGCTATATCAGGCTTTACGTGGCTTCATCAGGTTTTCTTTTACAAACTGCATTCACACGATTCGCCTCTCTCCGGTTGAAAAATTTTCATCAACTGTATAATTGCATTTTACAATTTTTTTTGTTCAACGAAAAAAAAAAAAAAAAACGAAAAAACTTACGAATTAATTTAAAACTTTCTACTTTCGTTTAAAAGTTGCTTCAAGTTCGTTTAAAAGCCTGTTCTTGTCGAGACGTGCGTGACTGCTGTGGAATGTTCGTATTGTACGACAGGACTGTACAAATCAGCCGCGGAGACAGTTTGACGTCAGCCGCATTTAGTTAACCGTCGTTTCGAGGAGACTGTGATTGTTTTATTATATAACATCAATCAACCCGATCTATTGTCCTCCGTGAATAGAATCAGAGCTATTATCTATTCTAGAGCGATATTCATGCGTTCAAGTTCTTAGCACTCAATGGGTTTCTTAGGGGGAGATTGAAAGCCCCATGACTACAATGCTAAATGTGCACTGATACGGTAACTGTTTCCGAGGGAATAACAAATCCTGAAATCTGATGTAGGCCTTACACTTGTCATGAAATCCCTTGAAATCCCTTGAAATCCCTTGAAATCACTGAAATCCTCTGAAATCACTTGAATATCTTGAAATCTCTTGAAATAACATGAAATCCCTTGAAATCTCTGAAATCTCTTGAAATCTCAAGATTGAAATCCCTGAAATCTCTTTAAATTATATGAAATCTCTTTGAAATCTCTTGAAATCTCTGAAATCTCTTGAAATCTCTTGAAATCCCTGAAATCTCTTGAAATCTCTTTGAAATCTCTGAAATCTCTTGAAATCCCTGGAATCTCTTGAAATCCCTTGAATTCCTTTGAAATCCCCTTGAAATTTCTGACATCTCTGGAATCCCTGAAATCTCTTTGAAATCCCTTGGAATCTCTTTGAAATCCCTTGAAATCCCCTTGAAATTTCTGACATCTCTGGAATCCCTGAAATCTCTTGAAATCCCTGAAATCCCTTGAAATCTCTTGAAATCTCTTGAAATCCCTGAAATCTTTTGAAATCTGTAAAATCTCTTGAAATCCCTGAAATCTCTTGAAATCCCCTTGGAATCTCTGAAATCCTCTGAAACCCTGTGAAATCCCTTGAAATCTCTTCCTACAGTCTATATTCTATTGATATGGGTTCAACGACGCATTAATTATGCTAATCACTCAAAGCTTGGATTACGTCTATCGTACCAGAGTTCCAGAACTATGCAACCAGCTATACATCAAACCAACAATGTGCTGTTAACGCAGTACAAAGTAAACAACTCCACTATATATTGCATTATCCATTAGGCCTATAACCATTTACTTTGAAACGATTGAAATAAGTATTGAATGAAACGAGGAGAACAGTGACATAATTGCTTTTAATTTTTGGATTTTAATGATTTTGGATTTTTTTTGGATTTTAATTTTAATATTTGCTTTTTTGGAGCTCACCGCCTCATATACAGCTTTCCATAACATTTCTTATCCATACGATTATATCGCTCATCCAACAGTGCATGTACTGCGTTTTCCCAGTATAATAATGGATGACCGTGTCACGTGACAGTGCCTAGGAGGTCTGAGACGTGCGCGCGTGTATCAAGATACCCGGCGCCTCCACCCATGTAGATACGGGTACGTCAAGACAGGCACTTCATTGAGAGAAGGCCAAGGCCCGGTATCAACAAATCAGGTTATAGCTTTTATCTGACAGTTAGTGGAAACAAAAGCATGGGTTACCATGGTGATAACTATTACTTTAAACTGACAGTTAGTGCTGCTCCAACGTTGGTTACCGGTTTTAAGAATAATAAATATGTTGTTTAAGCGATAATTTGCGGATTAACGTATTATATAACGTTCACCGACGCCGAATGATTTTTAGACGAGCTTTAGCGAGTATTCAATTTGACATACTGAGAAAAATTGGTGTTCGTTTTTATGTTTTTTTTTCTTTTTCAATGTTTTTTTTGTCGGTTCTCCACAGGTCAAACGGCTACAACTATCAACTTCAACTTTTTTTTCATCATGGTTCCTCATTTAACTTAGATCTGTATAGTTTTGTGGCATTATTGGGTGGTAACTTCTATTTTTATGAATTTTAGAAATTTCAAAAATACCCATTAGAATAACACGGCGGAAAAAAAGAAAAAATTTTTATTTTATAAAAAAATAAAATTTTGTGTGAAGTTGAATTACATTCTGATACACATTTCTGAAAATTCTCAGCTTGATCGGGTCAGCCATTTTGAAGAAAAAACATAAAATGTGCTAAATTGCTACCACTCGAAGCAGTTTTTACCCATTTATAACTCAAATGTCACCCAATTGGTGAATGTAGGCAAAAGTTTGGCATGAAAAACGACATACTATTACTATCTGCTCGTCTATTGACTTTTTATTAATGAAAATATTAATACATAATTAATGTGGTATAAATACCACATGGCTTTCTGATGAGAACAAAGTTTCATCCAACCGAAAGTTGTGTATCGAAACAGAGAGAGAAATGAACCAGAGAAACAGAGAGAGAAATGATCTTCGATCGCAAATTTTACTTGAATCTCGGATTTAACTGGTGAATAGAATGGTAAAATAGAATATTTTTGTAAAATAGAACACCGTGAATGCACCCCCTTAATGCATAACGATTGTCTCATTGACACACATCAATTGTTGTATACCCCACACATTAAACCATACAATGATAATACGTCCCTCCCCACCCCATACACCCCTTAACCCCCGCATCCCACTCCTGTCACCACTATACTAATTCCAACACGACCTTGAACCGCGTGTATTTACCTGTTCTGATATCGGAGCGTGGTCCTCGACCTAGACATGGCTCCAGTTTCCTCCGACGCTCTCGCACACAGTCACACCGACGCCCGGCAATCACTCACACCGCACAGACGGACGCCGGCGTCGGCGTCGGTATTTACAAGCGTGTCCATTGAACGGTAGGTGTGCGCACACAGGTAGAATGGAAAGCTATACATGGGTGTAATCTTGTACTCCTAGTACGTGATGGCACAATCAATAGACGTGGCTATCATGAGAAAACACCCCCCCCCCCCTCCTTCCTACCCCCTCGTATAAATCCCCCCCCCTCCCCCGTCTTCGACCCACTCATTGGGAATAACACTGCTTTTTTACGGTGTTCAACAGTAGACGTTGACGTTCAAATGGAATATGTCAGGTTATTGGAGAATGGAATGAATGCCAAGTCAATGGTGAAGTCTAGAACGGTAACAAAAAAATCAAAGCTTGAAACTTGAACGTCCCTTGGTCATGGGATAATATGGGATATTTGGATGAGCGATAGCGTAGATTTCCATCCCACTCTTAGAGAACTTTGTCTGTTTTTTTTTTCATTCGTCCGCAGTGCAGACCAAACGGTTCGACACGGTTTGGGTTGCAGGTCAACGGTTTGACTGATCAACGTGAAACTTCTTCTGTGGACGTAGATTCATACAACTTGGAACTGTCTTATTCAACTTTTTGGGGGCCTTGTTCAATTTTTTGGGGGCAAAATCGGTTGGATCACTTCTGAGAAACACATTGGTAAATCTTCGAGAAACCCTGTAAGATAAGGCTGGGCGGAAAATAATAAAAAAATTATGACACAAAAAATATGATACAACCTATTGCAAATTTTCATTGGGATCGAAATAACATTTTGAAGAAAATAAGCAATTTCAGTACAATATGTTCATCCGGAAAGTCACTGCGATCGTTTATATGTTACGTTGACATTGAAAATGTCACGCTGAGAGTGGGTTCCCTTATACGAAGCATTGTATACAATTTCGAACAGGAAGTATTCCATTAGCCACTACACTATAATGAGAGAGCAGCCTTTTACCGGCATTATTAAGCACGATTGATACTCTAGCCTGGCATTGAACCAGGATCGTCAGCTTATACACGATATACACTTCATTGTAGTCATGAAAAGGAAAATGTAAACTATGTATCAAGTTTCAATAACAATTGACTGAGTATAAACTATAAACGGTATATTAGAAAATGAAAACTATGTATTAGGTTGTAACAAACTCGACTGAGTTTACACGGTATTAGAAAATTACTTGTAATTGGTATTACAAACTAGGAGCTTAATTTCGAATTGATGCAATTATTTCAGAATCATCAAAACGTGATGTAAGCTATTATAACCTGAGTAGATTACACAAGTGAAGTACAGACGGGTTAAGGCGTCCCTGCAGGCTCCATAGGGCAAAAAGTTCCCACCAGGGAGATTTCACAGGTATAAATGATCATACAACTATAGAACAGTGCGAGATGTAAAATTAACAAATAGACCTACATCATTGGATGCAGAAAATATTTGTCGAAAAGGCTGATGAGTCAAATTTCAAACAAAGATGGAAATATCACTTGCATAGGCCTATAACAGGAACACTTGATATTTTTGCCATCTTTTTTCACCTCACCTCGTACCTTTATAGGCCTACACAAAGACAAATAACATGAGACGTTATGTAATGGGTTATGGATCGAAATTATTTAGTACATCTCTGAATGGTGTGAAGTAGTTTCACTACAATATGTTCATGCGGAAAGTCACTGCGATCGTTTATATGTTAATTATCGTGATACTGAAAATTTTACGCTGTTGATAGGTCCCCCTTAATTGGATGAGCGAAGCGAAGACTCAATTACACTATACCGAAAAAAAAGTGCCTGTTTTTTTTTTTTTTGTTTTTTTTTTTTTTTTTTTTGTTCGCGCTCCACAGGTCAGTCAAAAATTCAAAATCAGTTGAAACTTGGCACACACATGAACCCCTATCTGACTTGATGCTGTATAGTTTTGAGGCACGATCGGTTGAACAACTTCTGAGAAAACTCATTCCAAAGTTTTCAAAAATCCCATTAGAATAAGCCAGAGGAAAACATTCGTGAAAAATATTTCATCTGATAGGATTCAAATTTTCAGAGAACTTCAATCTGATAATGATACACATTATTCCGAACTTTTACTCAAATCGGATCAGCCGTTTCGATGTAAAAAAATATATAATGTTATTTGTGTCAATTATTCAAAGCTATTAAGATACCTATTAAATCAAAGCAACAAGTGTCACCACTTGACTGTAAACGATTAAAACAAAGCCTTCTTTATTATCATTGGATGAGCGAAGCGAAGACTCAATTACACTATACCGAAAAAAAAGTGCCTGTTTTTTTTTTTTTTTTTGTTTTTTTGTTCGCGCTCCACAGGTCAGACGAAAATTCAAAATCAGTTGAAACTTGGCACACACATGAAACCCTATCTGACTTGATGCTGTATAGTTTTGAGGCGCGATCGGTTGAACCACTTCTGAGAAAACTCATTCCAAAGTTTTCAAAAATCTCATTAGAATAACCCAGAGGAAAAAATTCGTGAAAAATATTTCATTTGAGAGGATTCAAATTCTCAGGGAATTTCAATCTGATAATGATACACATTATTGCGAACTTTCACTCAAATCGGATCAGCCGTTTCGATGTAAAAAAATATATAATGTTATTTGTGTTAATTATTCAAAGCTATTAAGATACCTATTAAATCAAAGCAACAAGTGTCATCACTTGATTGTAAACGATTAAAACAAAGCCTTCTTTATTATCATATAAATTATTAATGGAAAATAAGATGGCAGTGATGTAATGGTTTGGATCTCAAGGTGTATATATATATATATATATATATATATATATATATATATATATATATATATATATATATATATATATATATATATATAATAACCAATCCAAAGATAAGTTGATAAGTTCCAGCTCATCCATCAACGCGGAAACACATAACGCGTTTGCCTAGTAATAGTAACACACATGTATGTGGGAATCAAATAATGTCGAGAAGAATTATTTGTACTTCGGCCTGGCACGTAGGCATGCGAGAACGTGCACCACGTAACGTGGGAGCATTCATTTCATGAATCAATGTGCATATACGAGAGATCCTTTATTTACAATCATTTGAAATAAAAAACGTATTATGTTAATTATTATCATCATTAGAAGGAGAACACTAGTCCTAATATTTCTGCACTGGGCCATGGTCTCGTCCGCCATCTTGAAGTGCTAGGCCCACTGCCACAGTAGTCAAGAGCTTTGGTCAAAGATATTACCACATAATGAAGATCTCAGTAATCATTACAGTGCGTCGTTAAAACCCAATATATATATATATATATATATATATATATATATATATATATATATATATATATATATATATATATATATATATATATATATGAAGATCTCTTTACTCTATGCTATTACTAACGGCTTTGGGCATCAACATGCAGCATATAAGGCAGCTGGCCGACATCATATCACTGAGATGGCTTCACTCGCTTATGCTCACTGGCTTACACTAACTGCTGTTTAAGCCACTAACTGGCTTCAGTGACGTAATGTGAGAGGAAGGGATTTGACATTAAGTGCTGTAAGTTCGTTCTGCAAACACAGTCAGTACTAACAGCAGTTGGCGAACACAAAGGGAACGGGGTATTACGGGCAGATTGCTATCACACGAACTCAGTGAGTGAGACGTGTGGCCGAGTGGTTAACACACTGAACCGTCATTCAGGAGACCGTGGGGATCGATTCCCGCCATGGTCGACCATCCTGACAGGGTTTTTTCGGGGTTTCCCTCTGTCGTTCAGGTCAATACTGGGATGGTTCCTTAACAGCAGGCCACGACCGACTCCTTTCCACCATCCAAAACACATAATAAAATAACCTCTGATCTCATCATCTCATATATCATTCTCCGAAGCCAATAGATCTAGGTCATCATAGTAGAGTGCGTCGTTATGCCCAATATAAATGAAAATACAAAAGAGATCAGTGAACTAGACACAATAAATAAGATAACAGTTCCAAAGTGTAAGTACTTCATAACTTGGTAATTTAATGACATTTTCCTCAACATTCCTCCTCCTCCTCCTCCTCCTCTCTTCTCTTCCTCCTCTTCTTCTTCTTCTTGTTACGTTTCTTCTTACCGCTGCACTCGTCGTCGGACTCCGGTCCCCAACAGAGTTCTACCGGCGGCTTCACCTCCCCACTGGCGTTCCTCGTGCAGTAGTAGTTCTCCGCGTACCTGGTCAACAATCCACCATCCGTAGCTCAGTCAACTAGGCCACCGCTTGGGCTCGAGTCCCGCATAAGGCGTGGGTTGTCGTTAAATGTCATCGGTGGATTTCATGTTCACGTCATATACGTAAGGCGTTATAGTGTTACACGTTAAGAGTCCACGGGAGTCGATTTAGCAAAATATTATTTTTTGGTAATACATTTTGAACGGTATGAGATATCAAAATTCTAATACGCGAGAAACACAGATAATTATGATAGCTTCAAGATGATATAAGTTATAACTATTCAAGTCATGTCACATAACTGTCAAGCGTATTTAGCTAAAAAAACACATTTTCAGCTGTATACGCTTGACAGTTATGCGATATGACTTGAATAGTTATAACTTATATCATCTTGAAGCTATCATAATTGTTTGTGTTTCTCGCGTATTAGAATTTGGATATCTCATACCGTTCAAAATGTATTACCAAAAAATAATATTTCGCTAAATCGACTCCCATGGACTTTTGAGGTACGTTTTTACTCTTCTGCTTTGTGCTATGGGTGAAACATGCTTAGAGCAATACGCAACATGCGCTCAGCGCACGAATACGTTTACTAAACGACACTACACCCTGAAACTAAATTCTGATAAATAGTGTCGATGTTTATTTGGATTCTGATTTAAAAAAAAAAATCATAATCTCAATTACCAAAATTTTAATTTTAAAATTTTAAAATTCGCATCTTTTAATGCGTCGTGACGTGTACAATACTCGATTCTGTTCATGTTTCTGTACAGAATCGGTAATGTCTACGTCATAACACATATGGTCTCTGGAGGACAAATGGATCAATTATGATTTCTAACATTGAGATGATGTTTTCTTTAAAATTGGGTAAGTAAAATATCGTCATTATTTACTAAAATTCAGGGTTGTGATGTCCTTTAAGGACACAAATGACGTCATGATTCATTCAAATCTGGCCCTAGGATTGTGATGTCCTTTAATCGACTTACGCTTACTTGAAATGTGGTCCGAGCGGCAGATTCGGCGGCGGCTGAGTCCGAGGAGCCAGCGCATCCGGCGCGCGGTTCGTCTCGGTATACGCCCGACCCAGCAAGAAGTCCCTCAGACACTGGACCGGCGCAGACGACGTCCTTATACACACATTACTCCTCTGCGCAGGACAATCTTCCGGCTTCTTCTCCTCTTCAAACTTATTCATCACCAACCCAGCCTGTCTTCTCTTACACGCTCGATATTCCTCATCGTGTTCCTCCTCCTCTCCATTCTCCTCTGCCGATTGGACACACATATCCTTCGCCTTATCCTTGTTTCCACAACCTTTATCGCCCTTATCGCAAACACCTTTCCCTGGATTATCCTTCGCGCAAGGTACTTCCGCTTCCTTTTTCTTTTCCGTCTTTTTACCTTTCGGCGAGCAAACCCTTTTCATACACGGAACCTTCGAGGCTTTGTCAGAACTTCCGCCTCCATCGCACAGATACACGGGTCGACTCCTCAATGCCGGCGGTTTCATCACGGATACGGGTACATACCGTGGTACGAATGCCGTTGGAGGCGTCACGGTTGACCGGGCGTCGCGGTCGCAGGCGTGCTTCAGGTGTGGACCACGTGGGAGGCTGGGGAGGGATCTGTGGGGAGGAGTCTTGTCGGCGGAGGAGCGCAGAGCGGTGTTGTGTTTGCGACCGAGGAGGAAGTCGAGCAACAGGCGGATTGGGAGGGAAGACTTGCGCATGGTCGGTTTCGGTCCCGCCATTTTGTTACGGTTAGCTGTCGAGGTTGGAGATGATGACCATTACGATTTGATCAACAGTTATTCCGAGTCTAGGGCAGTCCTCACTTGTTTTATGTCTTCAGTACTCATACTAACAGTCTGGTGAGAGGTTTACCGAATAATTTATACCTCAACACATGATCGAATTATTACGTTTGGTCGCCCGGCAATGGAAGTTCAAACACGCGATAAATATCATTGTTGGAACATGTATTGTTGACTTTAAAATATATGAACTTATTTCAATCGACAAAGTACAAAACGGGGAAAATAACCTTTGTTGTTGACACGTCGGGAAACCATAGAAGAAAGATATGTTACGGAAAATAAAAATAATACATGACACTCCTTTCCCACTCCTTACTTCCTCCCTTTTGACCTTTCACCCTGTGATAATCCCCCACATCGTTAGAAAACGCTATAAGTGTGCTGGATTGGGATTGACTAAGAATTCCGTGTACCAAGTGACGACTCGCAGTCTCCGCCTCCATGACGTCACAAGTCATACCGTCCAATCAACAGGGCTGTTAGAACTGTAGTGATATTCAAATATCCAATCGGGGTATCTTCAAATGACCACAAATGATATAGATCCGACTGGCCTACTGGTGTAGACACGCCCATTTCGAGTCGTCAATTCCCACGGAATAGGAGCAATAGTTAGAACACATTTTCGAAAAATTTCAAATAAGAATAGTTTATATCGGCGCGTAATGACCTGGAGGTCGACGCGTCGTAAAACCCAAATATTCATATTCGAAAAATGAATAATTATAAATAGTTTATGACAATAGTTGTTCAGAATGCATTCAGAACGGCATGTTCAGAACGGCATGTTCAGAATGATGCACCTTTCTACTACCCTCCAATATATTTGTATATTAATAATACTGCTGACAAAACAAGCAAAATGTATTGATCAATATATTGAATTAAAAAATTGTTATTGTTATTTATAATAAATTTATAATTATAATAATTTATAATAATTGTTATTTATTATACTGCTGGCGATAATAATATCAATATGTATATTGATCAATCTGTTGAAATAAACAATTATTATTATTATTATCATTAGGCCTACCTATTATTATAGTAATATTCTGAAAATGAGAAACTTTGTATATTGTTGTTTTCTATTCTTGGTGTTTGGTATGTGACGTAGTCGTGGAAACGTGATAACAGCTGTTAGCGTACAATACACAAGCTTCAAGATGTTCCGCCAAGCGAGTCTATTGAACGTGATCCCTGCGTTGAAACGCCAACAACGCAGTGCTCAACGCACGCGGAAAATCATAGGTAAAACTATGTGGAACATTTTCAAGGGAAAATATTCAGAAAATTCGAAAAAAAATTCATTGGAAAATTTAAAAAAGCAAGAATTAAGAAAGCAAGAGTTTAGAAAGCAGTGAATCTCGGCAACCTGAATCTGCTTCATTTCTATAATATATTTGGTGAATAAAAACAGTTAATTTAATTTTTTTCTTCAAAACGGCTGGTTCGAGTTAAATACAAAATCGTGATAATGTGTATCATGCGTGTATACAGTCAGAAAAAAAATCATCTCATATGAAAAGATTTTATTTTTCAGATTTTCTTGCCTATAGCCTAATCTAATGTTTTTTTTTTTTAGAAATTTTGAGATTATATTTCTCAAAATAGGTTCAATTCCGATCCATTTCAAAAACTATACAGTTCTAAGATAATGAGTTTGCGTGTATAAAACATGTGTCATGTGGAGCAGTCAAACCCTGCAACCTGTGGAGTGCCCACAAAAAAAAAAACGCAGAGAAAAAGCCCTATAAGAGTGGAATTGAGTCTACGCGTTTCTAAAATTAAATGTCCATCATTGTAGGTAAAACCAGTGCCAACACGGAACCGGAAAGCAAGTTTTCCGCGCACCGGATCCTGAAGGAGCGTCCGACGCACAGTTTCACGGAGCCGCGGTTCAACGTGCTGCCGCAGACGCGGTACGGCGGCATCAACATGGTGACGCTGATCGCGGGGGCCGGCATCGGGCCGGAGATCGTCAGCGGCGTCAAGCAGGTGCTGGACGCGGCCCGGGCGCCCATAGTCTTCGAGGAGATCGACATGGGGCCGTCGGACGACATCGACAAGTGCAATGCGGACTTTGCTCAGGGTACGTTTGTTGGTTTGTTTGTTCAATGTTTTTCAGATAAATAAAGGACATGGATATGGGATATGAATATTGACATTGGTTGATTAGCTCACAATAATATATATATATGTATATATATATATATATATATATATATATATATATATATATATATATATATATATATATATATATATATATTATATATATATATATATATGTATATATATATATATATATATATATATATATATATATATATATATATATATGTATATATATATATATATATATATTAACCAATCAAAGTCCTGCATGGTCTCTTGGAGCCAGCTGGCACGGTATTTCAAGTGGTGTATTGGGTAAGAGAGAGTCCTGGCCCCTTACCGCGACTGCCACTTGAAATAGCATCCTAAGCCTGGCTAGCTCTAAGAGACGAGGATTCTGATTGGACAATATTCTCTAGGAGAGCTAAATACCACGACAATACGAGATAATAACAGAGTCACGGTCTCTTGGGACGCACAAATGTGACATATTTGTAGCCCACCTCGAGAGCAGTGCTAAGGTTTTGTGCTGACAACAATGGAAATACACAAATACTGGACATGTTGCTATGGTATTTGGCTCTATCATAATTTATAGTGAATTGAAGCCAATCAAAATCCTGGGTCTTTCGGAGCTAGGTCGACCTAAGACGTTATTTCAAGTGGCAGTCGCGGTAAGAGTCCTGAATGCTTGAATATATTCGATTAGATTGTGAAGCGCTGAACAAAAAGAGTGGTACAAAACTCCATCCTAAATCCACTAAAAAATTAAACCAAACTTTTCTCTACCCCATCCAGGAATAAAGTCGACACGTCCGTGTGACATGAGCTTCGGGGATACATTTCAATTGAATGTGGTTGAACTCATGTCACACAACCGAGTCGACTTCATCCCAGTATACGCACTTCCTCTCTCCCCATCCAGGAATAATTCCATGCATTATACGCTCTTCAAGCGCCCCCTTTCCTCTCTCCCCATCCAGGAATAATTCCATGCAGTATACGCTCTTCAAGCGCCCCCTTTCCTCTCTCCCCATCCAGGAATAATTCCATGCAGTATACGCTCTTCAAGCGCCCCCTTTCCTCTCTCCCCATCCAGGAATAATTCCATGCAGTATACGCTCTTCAAGCGCCCCCTTTCCTCTCTCCCCATCCAGGAATAATTCCATGCAGTATACGCACTTCAAGCGCCCCCTTTCCTCTCTCCCCATCCAGGAATAATTCCATGCAGTATACGCTCTTCAAGCGCCCCCTTTCCTCTCTCCCCATCCAGGAATAATTCCATGCAGTATACGCTCTTCAAGCGCCCCCTTTCCTCTCTCCCCATCCAGGAATAATTCCATGCAGTATACGCTCTTCAAGCGCCCCCTTTCCTCTCTCCCCATCCAGGAATAATTCCTTGCAGTATACGCTCTTCAAGCGCCCCCTTTCCTGATTCGGTATCTCTGGCTCCGACGTTCCACCTTCACGAACCACACAATAATCAATTCCTCTCCCCCGACCCAGGAATCATGTCTATCCGCCGCAACGGCGTGGCGCTGAAGGGCAACATCGAGAACCTGTCGTGCGACCCGGCCGACTACTCGCGCAACATCGCCCTGCGGCGCAATCTCGACCTGTACGCGAACGTGGTCGAGTACAAGACGTACCCGGGCATCACGACGCGTCACGGCGGCGCTATCGACATGGTGATCGTGCGCCAGAACACGGAGGGCGAGTACCTGATGCTGGAGCACGAGCCGGTACCAGGGGTCGTCGAGAACATGAAGATAGTGACGTCATACAACACGGCGCGCACGGCCAGGTGAACGTACAGAGGTTGTAGATACTGGGGAAGAGAGTTTCTTCTCTCTAATTGGCTCTAACCAAATCCCCGAAAAAGTAGCTAAGTACACGCCAAGCCCACCTTCACTCTTAGTGGTATCGCTATTCCAGTATTCGCTCTTCACGCACCCCGTGTACACTTGTTCTAAATCTAAAACCTTCTTGAAATCTTATGAAATCTTCTTGAAATCCCTTGAAATCTTCTTGAAACCCCTTGAAATCTTCTTGAAATCGCGCAGATTTCAGGAGTTGTTAACCCCTAGTGAAATATCTTGACATCTCCGTGAAATCTTAAAATTTGAAATCCGGTGTACACCGGATGTACTCCGCCGTGTAAACGAGCCGTGACGTGACGCCCGCAGGTTCGCGTTCGAGTACGCGCGGCGGCACGGTCGCAAGAGCATCATGACGGTGCACCGCGCGCACGTGCTGACCTTGGGGGACGGCATGTTCGCCAAGACGGCGCGCAAGGTGGCCGAGGAGTACCCCGACATCGAGTACAGCGAGAACTCGGTCGCCTACGTGGTCAAGAGGCTCACCATAGACCCTCTGCAGTTCGACGTCTTGCTCACCACCAACCTCTACGGCTCCATTTTCACTAACATGATGTTCGGATATATGGGTTGGTCCATTTTCTGTCCAGATATATGGATTTGTCCATTTTTTGTCCAGATATATGTGTTATAGTCAATTTTTTGTTTGGATATATGGTTTGGTCCATTTTTCGTTTGTAGGTATATATATATATATATGGGTTGGTCCATTTTCTGTCCAGATATATGGATTTGTCCATTTTTTGATATATGTCCAGATATATGTGTTATAGTCAATTTTTTGTTTGTATATATGGTTTGGTCCATTTTTCGTTTGTAGGTATATATATATGGGTTGGTCCATTTTTTGTCCAGATATTTGGGTTAGGTTTTTTGTTTGTTCGAATATATATGGGTTTGTCGATTTTTTGTCCAGATATTTGGGTTAGTGATAATCTATTTTTTGTTCGGATATATGGGTTAGTGATAGTCTCTTTTTGTTCCGATATATGGGTTGGTGATAGTCTATTTTTTGTTTGGATATATAGTTTGGTCCATTTTTTGTTTGTAGGTAGGCCTATATATATGGGTTGGTCCATTTTTTGTCCAGATATTTGGGTTAGGTTTTTTGTTTGTTCGAATATATATGGGTTTGTCGATTTTTTGTCCAGATATTTGGGTTAGTGATGGTCTTTTTCTTGTTCGGATATATGGGTTGGTTCATTTCTTTTTCGGATATATGGGTTAGTCCATTTTTGGTTCGGATATATGGGTTAGTCCATTTTTGGTTCGAAGTTATGGTTTAGTCCACTTTTTGTTCGTATATATGGGTTTGTCGATTTTTTGTTTGTATAGGCCCAAGTTATATGGGTTGGTCCATTTTATGATTTTCGTCTAGGCTGTGACATAATAATTTAAAAATCAAGGTGTGTGTAGAGCTTCTTTGACATCAAATATGAACGCACCTATATCGATCATCTCGAAACGTAAATGGTGCGCTATTACAACATAGCGGGTAACCACTGAGCTACATGTGCCGGTATGTGGGTTAGTCAGTCTGTGATTCGATACGGCGTTTCGACTTTGGATCCGGATCTGGCTGATTAGACACATGATAAATTTTAATTGCGCTGTTAATTGGAATTTAATTAAGCTCAAATTATAAGATTCTATCACAGTATATTCAACATAGCTAGGCTATGCTTCAGTAGCGTCACTCAGATAGCTGTGCTTGCAGTAAATACATGACCTCGCATGTCAAGTCGCTCCTGGTGTTCGTGCATCGAAACACACGTAGTTGCGCGCGCATTGGTGTTGCCCCTAGCAACTGCATGCCTCTGTGAATGTGAACAATTTTCAAGCCGTCGAAAGTTGTTCGGAACTGTCAACTGCGTAATCATGTTGGCTTACATTATTGTTGTCAAAGCACAAACAAAGTCCCTGGAAAGTCGCAAAATGGCGGTCGTTTTAACTGTCCAGAAAAAAGTTGCAGGTACCGGTAATGTGGGGTGACTTTGACCCACTGGTCAAACTTTCGAACTGCTACAAATGAGAAAGTTTTAATTTTATCGTATCCATTTTACTTTGTATCTCAATAGTTACGTGTCAAAATCAAAATACGTATCTAAATAGATACGATAAAATTAAAACTTTCTCATTTGTAGAAGTTTGAAACTTTTTCCAACAAAAGGGCAAAGTCACACCAGTGGGTAAAGTCACCCCACTTTACGGTACGCTGTTGGTGCTGGGAATCGGAACTAGAGAAAAGTCACAAAATGAAGCGCGCGCATATTTTCAAAATATACATTGATTGGAACATTAGCCTACATTGTTGACTGAACTTTTGTAACAATTCGTGGGCGATATTGAGATTCAGAAGCGCTTCTATTGTTGCTTGTCGTGTCGAATACAACTGACGACTGCGTAATCATGTTGGCTTGCGGTATTGTTGTCAAAGCCCAGACAAGTCCTAAGATGGTCGAAACTTATTTCACATTCGCAGCATGTCGTTGCATTGAGTAGATAGAGTGACGCTACTAGTTCTCTCTGTATGTACTATGATTGTATCTCGACTGTAATGATCAGCTATACGAATGCAGAGCGCGCTGTGTAGATAGTGCGAGCTACACGGAGGGGGGGGGGGGGGGGGGGAGGGGGGGGAATTAGGGTAGCACGGTTCGTCCGTGTTGATGTTATATAAGTCTATTGCGTGATAACGTTTGTGGGAGGACGAACTTCTGGTATATAAACAACAAAAAAATGATAAAAATATAGAATAAATGAGAGAAAAATGATAAATATCGTAGTTGATATTTTATTTGATGATACAGTTGCTTTACTGATTGGTAACTTGACGTTTTAATATGGTCGTGTATAGGATTTTCTGCTATATCATTTTCATTTTGTTCCAAGGGTTTCAAGCTGGCCTTTCATGAACGCGGTATTTATTTATTTAAACGCTTTCATGGAAATCCAGCTTTATATGTTTTTATACGTATAACTCATAGGTTAACTCACAGGGAATAAGAATATTTAGTAGGATCCCTCTTAAGATCAGACAAAAAAAAAAATGTAAATACCTTTGAAAAAAAAAGTTGTATGGTGATAAAAAAATTTAAACCAATTCCTAAGTCTTATGAGGTGGTCAAATACTGGGACCAAGCCAATTATCCACACTGTTATTTCTAATCGATCCATTTCTTCAACCCTGTTCAGTTTTAATACATCATAAAAACATTTTGGATCTGTATTTTTGTCTTTTGTATTTTTTAAAATTGTTTTTGTTTTAATTTTTCAATTATATTTTCAGTTATGTATTCCCTGTGTAAATGTATTTTTAGATATGTATTTAATTTTGTAACTATTGATTGATGTTAATGTTAGTTGATTCTTGTCATCCATTTAACCTTGTAAATTAGCAATAATGCTAAATAAATATCTACTAATATAGATATCAAATAATTGTGAAACGTATGCGGCTAGAGAATTTCTAGTTTTCTCTAAAATTAGGGGAATAAATATCGTGATCACGTGTCTTTCAACTGTATATATTTGACAATTATACGCCATATGAGTTGAATATATTTCTTACTCACACCATCTTGAAGGTATTCGAAAAATCTGCCTTTTCCTCGTATTCAAATGTTCAAATATTCGAAAGAAATATGATAGAAATATTCGAAAGAAATATGATAGAAATATTCGAAATATTCGGAAGTTATCACCCAAACACGATATTTCGTTAAATATATATCGTTAAAAAGCGTACTGTACGTTGGACTAGCACGGTACTTCTCAACAAAAATAAAAAATGAATATCACTATGGACAATATTTCAACAGCATTCTCGGCTGCCTAGTAAATATTGTCTAGTGATATTTATTTTTCATTTTTGATGACAAGTACCGTGCTACGGTGCTAGTCCAACAGTAAGCTTTCAACTATATCTTCACGGTACATTATTCTTCTTCGCTTTAAATATATATCGTGTTTATAATATTAAAAAATATTAAAAAACATGTTTTTTCCCTCGTATCATAATTTTTATACCTCAAATACCGTTCGAAAGTTATCACAATTAAAAAACACTGCATGTTATTTCGTTGAATCGACTCCCGCATGATGTTAAGAGGGTGAGAGAGGCGTTTAATGAACAGGAACTGTTCCCAGGGAGTCCTGCTCTGATGTCCGGGAAGAACTACGGGGACAAGGTGGCCGTGTTTGAGACGGGACATCGAGGTAAAGGCGAGAGCATGGTGAGTGTATATAGTCCTAGGGAAACTATCTCACAAGTTGGTAGGAATACATTCGCGGATATAATTGACACTAGAAGTATATATGTATATGTATATATATATATATATATATATATATATATATATATATATATATATATATTATATATATATATATATATATATATATATATATATATCCGTGGCGGCTCGTCTAGTGAACCAACTGAGGCGACGCTGCGGTATGCTCATATCAAAACTCGAAAATTATAACGAAAGAATGACAAAACTCATATTTTCACCCTGTATATTCTGACTATGATAATTATTCCAGCAAATCTATCAACTGTTTCGTCATCAAATATTAAAATGATACAAAATCAGAAATCCCACTGGAAAAAAAGGAGGCAGCGTCTCAAATGCACTTTTGCACGAGCAGCGCCTGATACATATATATATATATATATATATATATATATATATATATATATATATATATATATATATATATATATATATATATATATATATATATATATATATATACATATGAGAAAGAGAGAGAGATAGAGAGGAGGGGTCTAACTCTCACAATACAGAGATCAACGGCACTCATCATTTTCTATGATCCATTATATGTTATTATTTTTCATAATTCATTCATAATATATTTCCTCTATATCTCATCCAATCGTAATGTTCACGTTGCACCCCGCAGACGGGCAAGGGTATAGCCAACCCGACGGCCATGCTGAACGCGACCATCGGCATGCTACACTACCTGGGCCACGACTACCATGCGTGCCTCATCAACGAGGCTCTGGAGCTGACGATCAACGAGGACTGCATCCACACGTTCGACATCGGCGGTCCGTGCACGACGCAGGACGTGATCGACAACGTGATCCGTCGGCTGGCCGACATCGAGGCGGACATCTGCCCGTTCCCCGAGGACTGTCCGCCGTACGAGGAGTCGGAGTACGCCAACCCGGACCTGCGCGACCCGGCCTACACGGACCCGGACCCGGCGTACCAGGAGGCGATGGCGGCGGCTAGAGAAGCTGCTGTCGCCGTGGCCGCCGACAACCTGGCCGCCAAGAGGAAGGCTAACCCTCCGAAGCCGGCCCCGCCGATTAACCCGGCGTGCGCAAAACTGCACGAGCCGGAGCCGGGTCAGGGGAAGGTGGACTGTGTGAAGGGGGAGTCTGAGAAGGTGGACTGCGCGAAGGGGGGGTCTGAGAAGGTAGACTGCGCGAAGGGGGAGTCTGAGAAGGTGGACTGCGCGAAGGGGGAGTCTGAGAAGGTGGACTGCGCGAAAGGAGACGCCAATAAGGCAGCCGATGATGATTGTTGAGAGTATAGCTAGGGTATTGGATAACATGTTCAACTTCCATGATTTGAATTGATTCAAACTAAATTGTGAATATCTCTAGTTATAGTAAATTGAAATTAGATGTATTTGGTTTATTAAAACGATTGGACAGAAATGAGGAAGATATTTCTATTAATTGAGCAAGGTTATGGATTTTTTTTTTCAGAATCTATATTCAACCAGTTGAACTTTGAATTTCCGACACGAAAATTAAACTTAAAAAACGAGGTGAATGCAAAATTTTACCGTGCCGAAAACAGTCATGTCAACAAGGTGTGGTGTGTCGACCATTCATGAAAATTAATCATTCATGATTTGTTATAGTAATCGAAACGCGATTTCAGGGCAGAAGGAGGGTAGCTCAAACAAACATTTCGACGGCACAAACCAGCACAAACGTGGCACAAACGATTGGCGTTGTCAATTATTCTATTTTGTGAAGGGGGAGCTGCCGTATGCCCTTGGCACCCTCTTTTTTGAAATGCGATTCCGGTACAGAAGGAGGGCAGTACAAACGAAAGTTCGAGAATATCGAAAGGGAGACGGATCTAGATATCAGGCATGCCAACGCTCGGTAATTATAATTGGGATTAATAGCTTCTGAGATGATGAAATTCAATATGCATTTTAGATTATTTAATTGAGTATCAATTATATTTAATTGCATTCATATTCATTATACTTCATGTTCATGTAGTGCTTTCCTAGTGATAACGCAATCAGAATTGAATATAATAAGAAATAAGAATGTAGCAAATCACTCGATGTTTTTTTTTTATTTTTACTTCAACTACTTTATTACTTTTAATGTTTGAGAAATACGTCCGAATTTGAATTGTACTTATAATTCACTATTTTAACCCACAGTTGAGCCTTTTTTGAAAGGTTTTGAGGATGTTTTTTTGTTGTAATTGTGTTTTTCTTCCTGTGTCAGTGTATGTGACCAATAATGATAATAAAAATAATAAAAAAAAATTGTTACTCAAAAATGGTCCACCCATTTTGACCCCCAAACTATTCGAAACAAAAGCAACAATAGAATGCGCTTCTGAATCTCAATATGGCTGACGAATGGTTACAAAAGTTCAGTCAACAATGTAATATTCCAATCACTATCATTGTTGAGAATATACGCGCGCTTTATTTTGTGACTTTTTCTGGTTTCACTTTATATCACTGACAGTGTACCTGCATCATTTTCTGGGCAATACAGTTTTCAAGTTGGACAAGTTTGGGTAAAGAGAAAAAGTTCCGTGTCGATCAGTCAACCCCGCGACCTGTGCAGTGAGTACAGAAAAAAAAGACAAAGCTCCAAAAGAGTAGGATGGAAGTCTTCGCTATGCTTCATATAATCAGATGAGCGTAGCGAAGATTTCCATTTCACATACCGAAAAAAATGGGCTTCGTTTTTATGTTCTCTTTTTTTTTTTTTTGTAATTTTGTGCGCGGCATTCAGGTCAGAAAAAATACCTATCGACTTAAAACTTTTTCTACATATTTTTCATACCAGAATAGGTTGAGATTGTTTTTCAGAAAAATCGGTCGGAAGGTTTTTCCGGAAATAATTCGGAAAGTTTGAGAAATCCTCATAAGAATAACATGGATGGAAAATACTTGAAATGTGGAAAATTTTCAAAAACTTCAAAATTTTCACTGAATATGGAAAACATAATTACGTATATTTTCATTGACTTTCACAACAATCGGATGGAAAATATAAAAAAAAACGCAATCCATTTTATTGAATAATTGGATCTAAATTGGTTTTGCAAAGTGTATATGCGACAGGTTGCAGCACTATAAATATCAACAAGTTGAAAGTAAGGTTTTTGAACGTTTGAAGTAATCCAAGGTCCGTAGATGTGGATTGATCTGACGAAATATTTCTCATTCTACATTTCCATACTTCTAAGCTCATCTCACAACGCAAATCCCGCGTTTTCCTACTCATCAATAATCCAACTATATTTCCGGCGCTCAAGAGTTCTACTTTCTGATGCAATCCTCGTCGGATAATTACATCAATTTGTCATTGATAATCGCGGCCTCTCATCCCCCCACTTGTCCCACATTCCGGCTGATTCTCGGCTCTTTTGGGCAGAGTCCGGCCAGCGATCACGACCCGACAACAGGGTACCAATTAATTATTCATCACGTTACACACGAGTCATTATAGATAGATATAGTTTTTCTGATTAGTTTGATTTTTAATTAGTGGCCTTGCCTTCCTTCCGGGGGTAAGCGAACTTTGCCCATTGAATATCACGTACCGTATGCATTATATAAGCCTATTATAGTGTGAAGGCGAAATGTTCGTTGAGTTACATTTGAAACTTTGCACTTTGTATTTTATAGAATATTTCCAAGGAAATACCTATTATAGAGTCGGTTTTACCGACCGCTGCAAGGTTCCGTATTAGATCTTCTTCTGAGAGTTTCTTTTCAAAAAGTCATTGTTTTCCTGTAAAGGCAAAGGATGAAAGTTCAGGATCGTTTTAGCGGGGCACCACAAGGGCGATCTCACCACCCCATTAACTTGGAGTTAACTCAACTCACTTCAACTTGGACTTACTTTTTACTTCAACTTCTTAGTTACCATTAACTCAGATTTACAGTTACGGACGGTATTACCAAGGCAAGTTATCTTTTATCCGAGAGTTTGTCCAACTTTATCTAACAATTTATCCAGCTTCAAACTACCATTTAAAGCGACTCCCACGTTGGTTACTCGGGCACTAATTGCAGATTATACGACATCAAAGATTAAAATGGTGACCATTATTGAAAA